>UYJD01000013.1:969766-1048324 GCA_900618795.1 Cyanodermella asteris
GTGACAGGGGGACAATACCGAACTCCAGGAAACCATTGTCCGTGTCAGAACCTACAACGAATCGGCAGAGACTCACCAAGCGAATTAGAGAGACAGACACGCAGAGCACATCTCGGCGGATCATCTATTAGCTAGGGCTCCGACACTACATGCACCTCAGCATTGGGCATTCTTGATCAGGTCGCTCGTCTTCTCAACATCGCTCCACGGCTGTCCATCAATCGAGGATAGTCACAGTGGCTAGCAGCACAATTTGAAATATGGCTGGCCGACATCAGGGTATCGCGTGTTAGAATACGAACAATCTCATCTGCGAGCTGCTTCACGACTGGACAGATGTGGTAGTACCAACTGGCGTTCATGCACGTGGTAGACTTGCTTTGCATGCATTTGTCAACATTTGAGGTGGCTCCAGTCACCTGAGATGCTGCATTCGAAGCTGAGGAGGGCACTGGCTTGGGACTGCCAACCAAAATTGAGCTGGCATGCCGCGAGGTGATAACTTACCTAGAAAGAGACGCTGTGCCTTACTGTGGAATGTATTGTTATCGCCGGGCTTATCCGAGTTTAACGTCCTGGTTCCTGGTTCGTAATTGGGACTTGGGTGAAAATAGTCACACAGAGGTGGAGTTGTAGAGTAAAGTTTGCTACGAGCAGGAAACGCTTGAACCGGACGTCAAGAGAGGCTATAACCTTAAAGACTCCTACGACTTTAGAGTGTAACACTGGCAAAAGAGATGCAACTTCAGAGGGAAAAGCTTAGTTAGAAGGGCCTGGTTTCTCTTTATTCCTCAAATGCGGCGCCGTCGTGGACAGCGGAATTCTTTCATCAACGCTCACCTTCAGATGGCGCAAGGCTAGGATACTTTCCGAAAGCCCTGTCACACGCCCGCCTGGCTATAATATGATCATAGTCAGGTCATATCACTGGGAGCGCCGCATTGATTGTAGTTCGATCGTAGCAGCGGTGAGCCAAATGGCTCTCTCATATTGGCTGTTCTATATGATCAGTGTCCACTTTAAGCTGCCCAAGATTAGCATCCAGGGCATGGTGATTCTCGTCAGAGATGCGAGTTCGGCGGGGTTGGAAAGACGGGACACGTCTCAGTCTCGACCACGGCAAACGTTTCGTATTGCTATCGTTGGCCAACAGGGTTTAGTTTCTCGCATGTAGTGTTGATTACTGAAGGTGATCAAGCAAGTCGTTGGCTGTATGTGTGAATCCACGTCTCGTTGTCATGCATTTCGCGGGTGAGCTATTGCCAATTTTGGTGTCATGCTGCAGTGAACGAGGTAGTTCCAGTATACTTGTAGATCGTCATTCGCTGCCCAAGGTCGGGACCATCATCCACACAGTTATGGTGGCTTGTTGTCCCACGTTGGCTGCATCGATACCTATGTTTTTGGAATTGCATCTCAGCGTATCATTGAACCTATCTTCTTTTGCCGGCACGGCCGGAAGTTTTGCTGCCCTGCACTGGCTGAGCATGAGTCGGGTTTTTGCGAAGGTGGTCAAAGAGCTTCGTCTTGCTAGCGAACTGTTCCTGACACCTTGCACACTCGTTTCTCGGGATCGATGCTGAGTCCGACGCTTGTTTTGCTGCTCTGCGCGCACGCTTCTCCTTTGCTTTACTAGCTTTCTTCTCGGCCGGTTCTGCCTCGTCATCCAGGTCCTCTGATATTTCTAGGTCTTTCACGCCCTCCGTGAGTCTCTCGGAGACCAGATCTCTGGGCGCATAGTCATCATCAGAAACAGTTTCACTTCCTGCCGCGGTGCTCGCTGTTTCATTTTCACCAGGTTCGTTATCAGCAACAACTTCACCACCACTCGAGTCTCGTGCTTCCATGGCCTCTTCGCGATCATCGTTATGATGATCCGCCTGAAATTGTGCTGTTTCCAGCTCGTCATTATCATGCACACCCATAGACTGCGTGAGTTTCTCTGAGACGGGAGGACCACTTGATGCGTGGTCAAGACCCAGGTCCTTTCCTTCCTTGCGCATCTCGCGCTGAATTTTTTTCACGGCCTGTACATGCTTCTTTGAGCGCTCGTGCGATTCGAACTGCTTGTCGGTCTTGAATACTTTGTCGCACACCACGCATTCGTAGTGCTCAACAGGTTCTTGCTCCTCTTCGTCCCAAATGACCTCTGGGTCGTCATCTCCGGTCTCCACGGGCTTCGTCCAGTCGGCTTCCACGTGATCATCGAGCTTCGCTTGATTAGCCGCGCGTGCTCGGGCTGCCTGAGCGGCTGTCTGTTCTCGCAGCATCTTCTGCCTCTGTGCATCCGAAACGGCTGTAGCTTCCTTGACACGCGGATCTCGTTTTCGTACAAACGCTACGAGCATACGAATGGTATCATTGAAGTCCCGGATACTTTCATCGCGGAGACGCTTGTTTTCCTTCTCCATGGCCCGCCGTACTCGCCGATCCGGTGCTTCGCTAAGCCTGTAGATGTCTTTCCAGGCAAAATCTTTCTTCGTAGAGAAGCCTGACCAAACCGAGTAGAATGGTCGAACAACTTCATCGTACCCATCGCCCGCTGAGCCAAACGATGGAAAGTCTGAGGCAGTGGTGTCCGCGCTGTCAGCTGCCAGGTACTCCTCCCTCGCTAATCTTTCGAACGTCTCTCGCAAGCAAGTGTAAAACCCATTAGGTGAGTCTGTGAAATCGTTCTTTCCGGTGAAGTTGGCGTACAATTTAGCTATATCCTCGGACGTTGTAACACGGATGCTTCCGTCGTAGGTACCATCAACTCCGTCAGCCCCAGACAAGACGGCCTCCTCGTGCGAATCGTACCATGCTCGCTCCTGAGGATCAGAAAGAACTTCGTATGCAGCCTGAATCTCCGAGAAGAGTTTTGTGGCTTCCTCGACATTCCCATAATTCCGGTCAGGATGAAGTTCCAAGGCTTTTCGTCGGTATGATTTCTTGATTTCATCTTCGCTGGCATCTTTCGCAATTCCGAGAAGCTCGTAGTACGATTTTCGTGCTGGATCCGACTCCGGGCTCTGCGATGATGTCTGCTGTCCCATCTTGCATTCAATAATGGATCTAAGAACACAATATCACTTTCTTGAGACATCCGGGCAGCAAGGAGCTGCTCATATAATCACGATACGTAGCGCAGCGCTTCGATCTGGCTGGATAGGAAAACTCAGCTGCGGCTATGAGAGCCACCCAGTAGTACAGCCGTGACTCGACTTATCCAAAGGTTGATGCTCGGTTCGACTCAGTTGCTCAATCGATATCTTTGCATCACTTTTGGTGTATGCGAGATACGGTCTGACGAAGTAGTGTCGGACAACTTTCGACCGGCTTTGGGCCGGGGGGAGGTCGATTTTGCGATCTGACTGGGCCTTGTACTGCCGATTTCAACGTCTCGCTGGAAAGCAGCTTGGAATCTATGAGGGGGGAAGCCAGCGGGAGCAATTGCAAGCTGGCCCGGATCCTCGGGTCACGAACTTTCGTTTATCTACACCGCACAGGCCATCAAAAGACAGATCAATGCCATTAATGAGTCATACAACAGCCTCTATCGCAAACGTTATAGCACGCCTACGATACTGGTGTGGGCCAGGTTCAGGAAAGGCAGTGCTATCCCTTCACGGAAACCGTCTATCTAGAAAGGAAAAGGCCTCAATCGCTCAAACACCCATGCTATGTTGTACAACCAAATGCGTATGCATTAACGAACTTTTTGCCTTCCCAAATAATCTCACAGCAGCATCTTCATAGGATCTTCAATATATTCCTTGACCTTGACGAGGAAAGTCACCGCTTCTCTACCATCCAACAATCGGTGGTCGTAAGTAAGAGCAAGGTACATCATCTATAACGCGTTAGTTGTGCTCATCACGCCCGCTTGAAATGCAGCATCAACTTACCGGCCGGATTTCAACCTTGCCATTGACCGCCATCGGTCTGTCCTTGATGGCGTGTAGGCCTAAGACAGCTGTCTGGGGAAGGTTGATGATCGGGGTGCCGTACAAGGAGCCAAATACGCCGCCATTACTGATTGTGAAAGTGCCACCAGCCATGTCCTCAATCGTCAATTTGTTGTCACGAGCCTTCTTGCCGAGCTCAGCAATCGATCTCTCGACCGTCACCATGTCCATGCCCTCTGTGTTGCGTACGACTGGCGTCACCAGACCCTTCTCTGTTGCAACCGCCACACTAATGTCGACGTAGTCGCGGTAGACGATAGTATCTCCTCCGCCAGGCCCTTCGATGGAAGCATTCACCGTGGGCACATCGCGCATAGCCAAAACCGATGCACGGGCAAAGGCGCTCATGAAACCGAGCTTGACGCCCTCCTTCTTGAGGACCTCGTCCTTGTAGCGTTTGCGGAAGTCCATCAGCGCCGACATGTCGACTTCGTTGAAAGTGGTCAGCGACGCAGCAGTATTCTGTGATTGCTTGAGGCGCTCAGCGATTCTCAAACGCATGCGATTCATCTTGACGCGTCTCTCATCGCGACTACCAAATGCCGACGTAGGTTTCTGCTCGCCCTCTTTCGGCTGCGGCTTCGAAGACGGTTTTGATTCTTGCTTAGGGGGCTCCGGCTCCTTCTTCGATTCCTGCTTCGGTTCCGGCTTCGATTCTTCCTTCTTAGGTTGTTCCGTCTCACCTTGCGGTTGTGACGACGTCTTTTGCTCTTCCGAAGCAGACTGTTTGGGCTCAGATGTCGCAGTCTCCTTCTTGCCGCCTTCCGGCGCCGCTGCTCCAGCTTCGATGATCGCTATCTCCTGGCCGACCGTTACGGTATCTTCTTCGCTTACCAGAAACTTTTTGATCACACCCGCTTCAGGTGCGTTGACCGCAACATCGATCTGCATGCGTCAGTGTCGTCATAGGGCTTGAGCTAAAGTCTCCATACCTTGTCTGTCTCGATGGTGGCAATCTCCTCGTCCTGCTCGACATGATCGCCGACCTCTAATTGAGAAGTTAGTTACAAAACATGGTAGGTTTCATGCGAATACATCAGAGCCATACGTTTGGAGAATTGTTTCAATGTGCCTTCACTGATAGATTCTGCCATCGTGGGGACCTTAACCACCGTGTCTGCATAGTGTCGAGTGAGGTATAGAGGAACATTGGCAACGTTGCTGTGCGAAAGCTCAAGCCTGGGAAGGGTCAGTACAAGTACTAGCTAGAAGAGCGCGCGTTATACCTCGGGCGACTCGACGGCTTCGCGAGAAAACTGACACTTCGCGTCGCTACCGATGCCACGATTTTCGGCGAGCGAACACTCAATTGTGCGGTTCGTCGAAGCGCAGATGCGCTTGTGACGCAACGACGACTGAGCATGACCGGCTTGGTGGAATACCGCAAGGCCTGCAGGCGGTACTGTGATGGCAGAGTGAAGGAACGATTGAATCGAATAGAGGCCCGAGAGAGAGTCGTAGGTGTAGGGAAGTTGAATCTGAGGAGAAAGCTAGATGAGGTTGCTGGAGACCGTTGTGCTGGCAAGAGCAGAGCTCTCTCACGGAACCGGCAAGTAAGCTGGCAATTCGCGCATTGCGGACCCTTGCGGCGCTCTCCGACGCCATTTGTCCAGCGGCGTCCGGCTGGCAGCTTGAGCCTACTCTTGCCAAGCGCCAACAACAGCTCCAACCTCCATTATCTGCAGTCTGTCACATCAACACCCACCAACAAATTGGCATTGACAGACGCCAGAAATCCTTACCGACAAGTGGAAGAAAGAGTTGAAAATCACATGCCGGGAGCAACTCGGACCATAGGGGCATATTGAAGCCTCGCATTCACTACTCACTATGGCGTCTCGACAGACAGTCCTGTGGGTTGCGTCAAACTAGAAGACTATGCGATGCTGATTGATGTATCAGACACCTCTATCGCCGTTCCTTGAAGCTTTCTCTCGACTGGGCAGTGCAACGAAATATATGGCGAGGGCAGGCACTATACATTCGATCCCTCTTTGAGGCAAACAAGCATGTGCGCGAGCCGCGCAAGATCAGAGTCAGTCCGGGCTGCAATGCTTGCACAAATTGACGCGGACACTGACACGCGACAGGCTCTCATCGAGGAGACGGAAGATTTACTAGAGAAGTGGAAGCACCCCGACCCATACCGACCCCCGACGGCGCCAGGAGGTGAGCCGCAAACATTGGACAAGGACTGGATGAGCGTTCTAACGGTCGTTAGGGTCCAAATACGAGCGAAACGTGCCGGCTCCAATCTTGGAACGTAAGTGGCCAACGCTTCTATATCACGGGCGAGCACTGACTTTAGAATCAGCACCACCGAAGATGGTCTTATAACCAGGCACTGCGGAAGTGTTTGCGAGGGAATTGGGTTTGGCAAGCTGGCTCACAATGGCAGCCAATGCATGAAAATGTACATAGTGAAGGGATCGCATCCACGAGGAGTTTCATCTGTCGTTTATCAGGCTCAATACACTGTGATGATGAGCACGAGGGCGCCTTTCACTGCATCCATACACCGAACGCTGGACCTGCGTAGACACGCTGCATGTATGAATCTTTGGGAACGCTGTAATGGTCCCATTGCCTCAACTACAAGTTTGCTTTAAAAAATTGTTCAGCTCAGTCAGAGCTGAATGGTTAAGTAAAGCAACTCTTCAAGACGTGTCAGATCCAAGATACAAATGCGAGATATTGTTTTGAAGTGTCAAGTTATTCATTTCATGCTCTCATCCGTGGATATCATGTATCCAGCCCGCTGCTGCGAGGGCTTAATGTACAGCTTCTGTCAAATGAACCAAAGCCATGGTCGTAACCCCGATGCCCCAATTGAAACCCATTAATCACGCCAACACCAAAACCGCCGTGCCCATAAAACCCAGAAAAACGCGCTTACAACTCCATAGACGAACCGGCGCCCTTGCCGGGCTTGGCGGTCTTTTTTGGCAGCAAGTTCTGGTGAATGTTG
The DNA here is from genome assembly GCA_900618795.1 of Cyanodermella asteris. Lineage (NCBI taxonomy): Eukaryota > Fungi > Ascomycota > Lecanoromycetes > Ostropales > Stictidaceae > Cyanodermella > Cyanodermella asteris. The sequence goes on from UYJD01000013.1 coordinate 976,682, forward strand.
GGCAGGACACCACCCTGTGCGATGGTAACGTGACCAAGGAGCTTGTTCAACTCCTCGTCGTTCCTGATGGCGAGCTGAAGGTGACGCGGGATGATACGGGTCTTCTTGTTGTCACGAGCGGCGTTGCCAGCCAACTCGAGGATCTCAGCGGCGAGGTACTCAAGGACGGCGGCGAGGTAGACGGGAGCACCTGAGGCTAGTTAGACCTGGCAATCAACGAATCGTATTGACGCGACTTACCAGCACCAACACGCTGGGCGTAGTTGCCCTTGCGGAGGAGACGGTGGACACGACCGACTGGGAACGCGAGACCGGCCTTGGAAGAGCGCCTAAGTCAAATGTTAGTCATTGTCACTCAATCAAGCTTCTGCAAATGGATAAAGACGTACGATTGCGCGTTCTTGGGGGCTGAGGCCTTTCCGCCGGACTTTCCGCCAGTCATTTTGATGGATTTGGATGTGAGAAACGGGGTTTGGGTGAGTTTGCGGTGTGGTGGAGATGCTGGACTCTGTGGGAGTGGATGAGCGTGATATGAGCTGGGGATGGATGCAAGAAAGATGGAGGGAAGAGAGGGAAGGCGAGGAAGTTGCAGGGCGAGCAGTGGCTTAAGTAGTGGCGGCCAGATCGCGGTGATCTGACGCGCGATTAGGTGTGAATGGCGGTGCGCGCTCGCGGGGCAGCCTGGGCAGGTGCGGCAGCTCACCTAAAAATCGGCGCATTTGTTGTGATGCGACGCGCCCGATCAGTGATGCGGCCGCGACTATAAATCCCCACATCCCGCGTATCTCTTGCTCGGCTTCTCCATCCATCATTCACCACTCTTGCCCAAGCCATACCCGCTGCTAACTTCTGTCGCAAACATCAGCTTCTCACTCTCACACCACCTTCTCACCTCCAACTTTCAAATCCGCACAAATGGCTCCCAAGGCTGCTGAGAAGAAGCCCAGCACTGGTGGCAAGGCCCCAGCTGGCGGCAAGGCTCCTGCTGAGAAGAAGGAGGCTGGCAAGAAGACCGCCGCTCCCTCTGGCGAGAAAAAGAAGTCGCGCAAGACCCGCAAGGAGACCTACAGCTCCTACATCTACAAGGGTCAGTTTGGATCACGCGTCTTGGGTGTTTTGCAGCTTTTGGGTCTTGTTTACTGACGCGTTTCCAGTCTTGAAGCAGGTCCACCCTGACACTGGTATCTCCAACCGAGCCATGTCCATCCTGAACTCCTTCGTCAATGGTAAGTCGCGTTCCAGACGCGTGATCTTGGAAGCTTTTCTAACTCGGATCCAGACATCTTCGAGCGCGTTGCAACTGAAGCCTCCAAGCTCGCTGCCTACAACAAGAAGTCCACAATCTCATCCCGAGAAATCCAGACCTCAGTCCGCCTCATCCTGCCTGGTGAGCTCGCCAAGCACGCCGTGTCCGAGGGCACAAAGGCTGTCACCAAATACTCTTCGAGCTCGAAGTAAGCGGGTGCTTTTTGATTGGTTTGGTGCTTGGTTTCTTGAGGTTTTCTGGGCGATGGGCGGTAACGGATCATGGTGTTTTGGGGTTAACATGATGCGGTCATGAGCATGGTTCCACGGGCCATATTATGCGTGGCAGATTTGCCTCCGCGGTGCAGGCACGAGTCTTGCTGTACATTAGCAGAAGCAAGAAGCATTGACGATTCACGTTCACGATCAGATCTGTTCCTTTTTCGCACTTTCTTTGTCATGTGTTTCCGAGCTATCTAAGCCTCCGGTTTGGAAATGATTTCGGGCTCCGCGTCGGAGTCTTCGTCATCAAAGGCTTCGACTTCATCGACCGCGTCCTCTCGCTCGCTTGTCGCGTCACCTGGCGGCTCTCCTTTGACCAGGTGCAATATGGGGGTTCCTGGCAATGCAGCGATGGATTGCTTCCAATCTTCCCAGTCACTGCGATTTTGGATCAGAAAGGCGAGAAGCATACTCGGGTCCATTTTATCAATGCTCAGCCGCCTTAAACGGCGAGTATGACACGATGCGACCTCTTCGTCGGTGAAATCGTTTATGGAATCGTGCCAAGGTACAGCTTGTCGAGGGTGATGAGGATCGAGGTAAAAGAAGTTATCTCCTTGTACTGCGACAAAATAGTGTGACGCTGAGGGGCGGCCACTATTCATGTCAGAACAGATGTGTTTTGAGCATGCGATTCTTACTTACCCGGCAATACCAACCGACTGTTTCATTTGCAAAACGCTCTGCAGCGCCTTTCGATAAGTGGGTGTAATGCGGTCGATTCCCAGCCGGATTCCAGCCAGAATAAGCACCGGGTGAAATGACTCTTCGGATTCTGCCATCTTCGTCACGCTGCCTTCATAGATCTGGGCTCCTTCTGCAGCGATGTAGACTCTCAGACCTGCCTGGCTGTAGCCACGTGCCAACGCTCTGCATACATTAGCATACTGTAGTCGGATGACGACGGAGCAGTACTTACTCTATGCACTGTGCCGTTGCGGATGGGCCGAACCATTCGCCAGGATGCTTGCCACACGCAAGCGCGCCGTGAGTGACAAATTTGTGGATCGAAAACGGAGCTCTGGGGTCGTCGGCAAAGAGCGAAATAAGGCGCTTCTCATCGTCTTGCCTTTGCCCTCTCCGCCAGTCTCTCCCGAGCCAGAGGATACTTATAGCATTGCTGAGGAGAGACTGCCCGGATCGTATCATACAGCCCCAGCCAGTATCTGACGTGAAGCCAGCCGTTTCACCAAAGTTGCGTACCCGCACAGCTATCGTCAAGCTTGCATCGGTTGATCTTGGTATCGCAGGAAACCCGGTGCGATATGTCAACCAGAAGAGCGACTCGAAATCATCGAGAAATGTTGCTGGCCACGGGATATCATTCGGGGTCTCCTGGGCCCCGTTGTCGGCGGATGGGAGTTTTTCGACCATTTCGAACGTGGTTTCACTTGATGCTTGTTTGTCATTGTCTGAGTAGGAATCCGATGATGCACTGGGACGTTCGGCGGTATTGGGATAGCTTCGGCCTAAACACCAGATGGGTTGGCCAGATGTATCATCGTTGCGGGGCTCTGGATCCCAGAAGTACTGAAAGAATCTTTGATATCGCGTGCCGATGTCTGCGTTGGCCATTTTATATGGGAATAGGATTCGTCCCTTGGATAGATGGTGAATGTTGCTCAGCCTTGGTGGTGGCAGGCGGTCATAGGTCAGCTGCCGCCACTTCCCTCAGCCAACGGCCGAGACACCACGGAGAAACGGACAAACAATAAACATCTGCGTTTCTTTGATCGGTCTCATACAAGCCTCGCGTTGGTGTTTGTTCTCGAAGGGCAAGATTTAACGGTTTGACGGAATGACCATAGCATGGACGATTGTGACTCGGGAAGCCTTTCGGGATTACTTTTCGTCTGGAATTCGAATAATGCTCGTGGAAATAACCAAAGTTGCAGAAATTTGACTACTACTGGGCTACAAATCCGAGTTGCAGATCAACGACGCACACTAGCCTAACAATACAGTCTATCTCAATATCACGGTGATATTGTTACAAGGCCACCATCAGACTCGACTGCCTGACAGCATTTGAGGGGTTTCACGGCAGTAGCGCCGCAAAGAGCGGTGCTGAAGACTCATTGCGGCGGAGGCCCGTGCACCGAATGACGAACGCGTCCGGCGGCGTGCCGGGTCCTGCGCAGGCGATCTGAATGGTCCATCGCAGCTTGCCACAGCTACCTTTCAGCTATATTCCACGACAGCAGCAACCTGGCACGTCCTGTCCCGTATGGCAGGAACAGCGCAGCGCCAGAGAAGGCACCACAAAGTGTGACGGACCGACAGCTGGCCCCACGAAAAGCAGGGTCCTAAACCCACCCTCAGCATCCGCATTGTTAGCAAGTAGCCTCTCGCAAAATCGCCACCACGCAACCACGATGCCTCACAAGGGTGGGAAGAAGCGTGCTACGCCGCGCAAGGCGTATGCGCAGAAAGCCGCCCAGAAGCAGGCCGGAGGGCGAGGCAATGCGGGTTACGCCTGGAACCCGTATGATGCACAAAGTGAGCTTCAGGAGGAGTTCTGACATCGCTTTCAATTGGCACTAACAGTGATCAAGGCTCTCAGTTCTCCATGACAGAAGCTGCTCGTAACACCGGTCATCGAGGTGGATGGGGAGAAACTGAACTGCGTCACAACTATATAACGTTCGTGACTGCGACATCCGAAGAGAGATCCTTCCGAACTGCGGACAAACCGAAGGCAACAGAAGCGACGAAGGCACCACAGGAGAGCCAACCATCCGCAGAGAACGAGAAGGCTGATAACATAGCACCAATGGAAAAGAGACCCTCCGTCAACGCTACGGCACCACCGGGGATTCCGACGGGCGAGGAGCCAGATGAAGGGGCGCCACATGACAGCGTAGCAATACCACAAGAGCAGCTGTTCTTCATTGATACACATGGCAATCCGGATTTCAAGCCCACATCTTGTTCATTCTTACCTCAGCCAGAAGCTACACCTGAAGACGACTACGCATCAGACTCGAGCGAAGAGGTGGTCGTATTCAAAGGCAAGAATCATCGTTCAAATGTCAGACAGGACTGCCCACGCAAGTCACAGGACGTGCGCGTGGTCGAAGAGAACATCAGAACCATCTGCCTAGAGGATAGAAATGACACAGCTCCCCATAGGATTGCGACACGGCGCTCGCCCCAAACGACGTCAGCGGAGGACGAAGCGGTGGCGGACTACCTTGCAAACGTCATAGCTCAGGATTACGAGGAGACTTTATCGATGGTTCCTGGCCTTCCTGACAGTGGCCTTGAAGCGCAAAGCCGCGGCCAGCAACTGGAAACGGACGAGTGGGGCAATGGCAGTGAGAATGAATTCGAGGAAGAGACCGCATCGGACGACGAAGAAGACGACGATGAAATCGAGGATGATCTGTCTGAAGATGACATAGATTCTGAAGATGAGGTTCCTGATGAATCAAGGTTGGATCAAGCTGCATCCGCCATGTCAGATGAACAATTGGCTCGTCGCCTCGCCAAACAAGAAGAGCTCGGTCTCGACTCGAATGAAATATTATTATGGGGCGAAGAAGATATGGCCCAAGTCGTGGCTGAAGAGGAGGACGACGAGGACTTTGCTTTAGATATGCTCCGCAATGCCGCACAGAGAATTTCCAATCAGCGGGGCAGGCGACCGAAGGGCTGGAACCGATCTGTATTGCCACAAATGCTCCACGAGCTAGATGATTTGGGCGAGGATTATGGCGACTTCGACATTATGGATCTCGACCGGCCAAGTCTGCAGCGCCGCAGCAAGAAATCGAAGGATCTCCCCTTTGCACTCTCCGACAGTGAACTGGAAGCAAACATGGAACTGGCATGGGAAAACGATCGTCTAAAGAAGAAGCAGCGCAAGGTGGAGCGGGAGCAGATGCGTGCCCTAGGGGTGCTCGGTGGCGGCGAAAACGCTCCTCTCAAAGCAAAATATGGTGGCAGTATCAGCATGGCAGAGATCCACAACGAGATCAGGGTATTCTTGTCCTCGGATCGCCAGGACCTGCCGCTCACTCCCATGGACAAACGATCCCGGAAGGCGGTGCATGAGATTGCGAATCGCCTCAACTTGACATCAAAATTCAAGGGAAACGGGTTCGAGCGATATCCGTGCCTCCACAAAACTTCCCGGACACGAGACTTCGATTCAGCTGCAGTGGACGCGATACTCAGGCGATATGGCGCTGGTCGCGGCCCTGCGCGTCTGAAGATGTCTCGCGGCCCCAAACTCGACAACGGTCCACGACGAGCACGCGGAGGGGGCGGCGTGACATCTGGTGTAAGCTATCGCGATGGCGAAACGGTCGGGGCATCAGCTCCTGCGCTAGGAGTCGGCAACAGAGGACACGCAATGCTTTCAAAGATGGGCTGGACAACGGGAACTGGTCTCGGCGCGTTGAACAATAAAGGCGCGCTCGAGCCAGTTCCACACGTTGTCAAGGCGACACGAGCAGGCTTGGGATAAAACACAGATAACAATACGAGACAAGACTCGGGGTAACAAATGAGATTATGCTAGAGTTTATTCACAGCAGATGCGCTCTCGCAGCATTTAATATGGCAGCGACATGCACGCATGCAGAGGGATTTGCCGGAGAGCCGCGGAAAAGGAACGCGCAAATGTTATAGACTTCAGAAAAAAACCGTAATATTTCTACAACAATAGCTAGTGTCTTTTCAAAAGCTTTTGACATAAAATCTAACAATTGCGAGACACTTTGTTCTAGAATAAGAGCTATGTACGGCTTTAATTCTTAGCTAGTAAAGATATAACTTGTAGTATGCTAATTATTATCCAAATCTATTTTACCAAGCTTGGAGATTTATGCTCTTGCTGTGATTAAAAAAAACTACTGGACAATACTTAACTTAAGCTCTTAGAAATATATACATTGAGCTTTACTATAGCTGCCTAAAAAAACCCCCCACCCTCTCCAAAAAATGTGGGCTGTAATAGTTGTTGCTGAAGTTAAGTTAACTCAACTTATGTACGGATCCAAATATTTCAGTTTGTTAACGTACTGTAGTTGCCAAATTAAGACTGTATTTGACTAAATTCAAAGTATGGAAATAGGAAAATCAGTCGCTGTTTTTTAATTTTAAGACGCCTGAACTAGATGTGACTAATGCTCCTATTAAGACAGTGTCTGCCCACAGTAAAAAATTACTAAGTAATTGTACTTTGATAGTTTTGCTTTCTTTCCGTCCTTAGAAAAACACTGATATGCTAACGTAGATAAACGGTAAAAAGGTCGCTACTTACGTCGTAGAGATGTGACGTTGAAAAGACATTCATTACACATATTAAGAAACGCAATCTTGTAAGTAGCTAATTATCCACATGAACTAAGATTCTCAATAAAAAGTACTATATTAGCAGCACATGCTAACGTTTCTATTGTCTAGGACTATAATGCATTTGAAATACTTGCTTTATAAAAAATTAGCATATCAAGTGACACTTAAAAGTGCAAAATGCAAGAAGCTAACAACAAAATCTTTAATATATTAGAATCTAGCAATACTGCTGCAGTAAGAGCTTTAATAGACATAATAATATTAATATTATCTATATAACTACATAATAGTACAAAGGCTTGATTAAAATGACAATAGTATTTTGAGATTACCTATACAGTTGACACGAAGCTAAAGCTCCAGCGCAATAGCATTGTGTCACTACTTAATTAAAATGAGACATACTACACTAATTAGATTGCTAGTTATAATACAATAGCAGGGGAATAACTGCAATATCGCGCGATTCTAGTGCTGTATCACTATAGTCAGCAGTACCACAAGATGCTACTCTAGTATTCTATAAAATACGTACTGAAGAAATTTTGTTACTGTAGCGGAGTCATTATAAGTCTGGATGTTTAATGATGCTACTTATTCAATTAGAAGCTAAACGTTTTGAACAAATGGTGTAGTATCGGTAGCAATGCTTCGTATAAAAAAGGTCAAAATAGATAATCCAAGGTATATCAAAAGCACTGTAGTGCCTTGAACTTTCTCTAATTTAACATGACTAACAATATAACTCTGAATTTGGTTTCAATAGCATAAAAGTCTGAGATACTTAGCTTAGGAAAGGAATTCAACTTATTTTCTGTTGGAGTAGCGCAGCGTTAGAGCTGTATTATTGTAAATGATATATATTTTTTATGCGTTTGTAATACTATGCTTTGCCTTTCATAATATAGTAGAAATTGCTCAGCTATACAGTTTCAAACGTAAAGGTATATATGTCCCTTGGTGTTCTCACAAGTTTGAGATAATGAAAGGTATGATGTTTAGACTGAAAGTACTAGACAAGCACAAAGCAAAGCCTACTGTAGTGAATATTAGTACAAGCTTTTAATCCTGAATTTACTTTCTTTAATTCCAGTCGCTACTGTACTTAGTTAATGTGCTAGCAATATCTTTTTTCTTCAATGTTTTTGAACCAAATCCTCTTACCTGCAAGCAAATCAGGCTTTCAATTGCATAAAAATTGTTATAAGTAGAATGTATATTTTGCTACTTGAAAAAGACATAAGATCTTAAGTCCGTCACAGATTATTCGTCGGCAACATGACTATTATATTATATACTATAAATGCTATCTTATTACGTCATGACAAAAGACTAAATAAGTAATGCTATCTTATTTACATAACTTCATAATATTGCAAAGTCTACGCATGAGATGACTCAATAACGTCTCGACAAATCATAGGCTATACTCATCATGATACGTAGATGCTATAGTAGCTCTATATAAGTTAATATTTTCATTTTATAGATCTACGTTTTGAATTAAAAGTACATCATTATCACGCAACTTTGCGTGTCATGATATCTGTAGCTTTGATATTGCAACGGTGTCATTGAACATGAATGTTCTTTCTTGATTTTTTTTCAAGAAAAGTAAACATACGCTTCTTTGCTAATAACTTTCTTGTCCTAGCATTAGTTACTCAGAATTTGACATTTTTATCCCACTATAAATTGCTAGTTTCACTATTTTTTGATATGTGATGAAGAGTCATAGTAGCGAAAGAGTAGAGGGTTCTCTAGAAATAAAGCTATAAGTAATATTAGAAGAATTATATTTAGCAAGTGTTTAGCTTCCTTCTATAATAAGTAAACATAAGTATTTCTAAGATTGATTCCATCTAAAAGTCAATAGGTAAAGCGTTCGCCACAGTATTACATTAAATTAAGCTCATTGTGATCTTTAAGTGAAACCTGACGTGATAAGCCACGCGACTATAGTTCTTATGCTACGACACTCAGGAAATATTGCTGCAGCGACACCGAAGCAAGTACTTTAGTCATTATTATCTTTCTATAATAAGTGCAGCAGTATTCTAGTGTTAAAAACTTCCTATGATAAACAATCAAGTAGGTAGCATAGAAGAACCCTCGGTGCTCAATCTACTGATAGTAACGGTAAAGATTTTTATTTTAATCATTCACGATTATGTAGCATATAGTAGCTGCAGTGATTTAACTTGTCTGACATTAAATTGAGGTCATTTCCTGAAAGCCTTCTCAGATTAATATTTTAAACCAATAACTAAGCATCTCTATTTAGTTAATTAATCCCCTTGATGCTAATATTCATAAACATAACAAGTCACTAGAAAGAATGACTAAGAGCAAAACCGATTTCCGTTACAAAGCACACACCTTCGCGTCGAAAAAACGTCAGATCACTATTGTATTGCTACAATAATATTACGTGAATGTTTGTGCAATCACCTCAAGATTCTATCTTAGTAATGTTACTTTTCTAACTATAAAGTGTGCGTGTTACTTGAGATTGTTACAACAATGTAACCGAGTATAATCAAAGAGTATTTTATTGCCGCCGGGCAGAACAGCGTCACGATTGTATAACATTGCTGCGACGTTCCAAATTCATTTCGATACAGTGTTAGGATCTTTGTGACCGTAATATTCTAGTAATACTGTGCAGTTATTTTAAAACATGTGGTCATTCACCAAGGTACACCTAATCGTTTAAATATTAATCTTTCTCTTCTACTATGCTCTCCTAGCTCCTTTCTAAGATAAGTAGATCTTAAAAGCTGATATTTAGCTGACTTAAGCATAGTTTTAGATAGAGTTAAGCAGTTTAGGAGCTTGATCGAGCTGAATTAGGTGACCATATCTAGATACTGTAGCTACTAAGCTTCTTATACATTTGCTAAACGCCCATATGAAACTATGAAGGTAGCGTTCCTTAGTAATTCTTCTGAAAATTTTGAAAGTTATTCTCATAGCAATATTGCTAAAGAATGATAGTGAGCAGTAAATATTACTATCTCATTGCTATATAATTGCTATGACATTTCAAAAAGTGGTGATATCACTGCGACATTGCTGCAATGTTACTATAATATTCCATTGACTGATAACTTCTACGTGACGCTATAACACCACCGAATAACGATATGATGATTACGCTACTTTGACACTATATCGTCTCTAGACTTGTAACTTAGGCTTTTAATGTAAGTATAGTCAAAATGCTTTAAGAATGATAACAATCAAATATTACATTCATTGTAGTCAATCATGCAAATGCAAAATTATATGCTTGAAAGTACTTACAAGCGTAGGCTAGGCGCATTGTTACCGTGATATGTCACATTGCAGTAACAACATGCAATGTCGTTTATTGCTATGGTCCTCTACAGACGCTGTAGTGACATCATACTATTCTACGAGCTGTAAAGTAATACTACAAATCCCTATTACAATGAGTTAAGTTGATTAATACTGCAGTATTTACAACATCGTAGAAATGTTTTTAAAATAGAAACTGTTTTAAACTGCTTAGAGAACTACAGTCGTCCCTGTTAATTAACTAGAAAGCAAAAACTGTAGTATAGCTGCATTAAAAGGTCTATCTTAGCGATTAAATAGTGTTTGGAAGTGAGAACAGCTCATTAATTAGAGTTATATCTTCGTTTTTTACTTTCAACACTTTGATTTAGTGATGTAGTAACAAAATATTTTATTGTTGGTCTAAGGCAGCCGGAACAATACTGCAATATACATTTGAATTCAAACAGCCGTAATACTGTCAATGTGCTCTTTATTTGAAATTTATAAGCAAGGGCATCAGATTGCACGTGTCGTATTGCGATACAACTATGTAATTTACCGCCAGAAGTTTCATATCACGGAACAAAGTTCCATTGGAATTGCAACAGCATTAAGTTGTCTGTACTATCATCAAAGCGTTATGGTTTTTCTAAATAGCGAAACATCATTAGATCCTTACTTTGCTGTTTTATCCCTCTTAGTTACATTAATCGCATGCTTTTCGACAATAGTAGGATGTCGCAACAATTGCGTTGTCAATCACAAAATCCTGGGGCAGAACTGCATTGCACTAATGGCAATATTGTAATACCACGACCCACTTTACACTAAAGTTTTGCTAAATATATATTGTATTGCTAGAAGATCGTACCTCCGTTTGAGCTCATTGTCAACTCAAAGTGACGGCCTCATTACCGTAGTCTTATGATTGCATCCGCGTCATAGTCAAACCAGTATTACGTTACTGTGAATGCACCAATATATTAATAAGATAACAAAAAACCATTCACTGACCATATGACTGGTGTGCATTTTGATTGCTTTGATATGAAACTTTCTAATTATTGTAACGATTATACCTCTAATATGCCCAGACAACGGTTGAAAGCTACTTTATAGTATATGGCTTGGAATAATATAAAAAGCAAGAAAGCTTACTACTAGACAGTCACATCTAGTAACACTATTTAATAACTGACTCAAATATCTGAATGCTTTAGACAGTCTAGCAATGCTCCTGAACAACTTTTGACGGTAGACTTTAAGATTCCTTTTATGACTGAGTCCCTTAAATGAGACAACATATGTGCAACGTTACACCTCTACTTATTATTATATTAATACATGGTGACATTATTATTCAAAAACCAGTGCATGACTATTGTACAGCAACCAAATCTTCTTATAATTGCAAAGTAACAAGGAATCACAGTTGAGTAACAGCCACATCATAGTGACATCACTATGATAATCTACTCTGACTCAAAACATAGATATATCTACGTGATATTCCAGCAATACAGCTGGAAATAAGATTTACAACTCATCGTTGCTAAATACTACTGTATTAAGTATTAGTCGTAGCATATTTTGATAGAGAATCTTATTGCATTATTGTAATCAAGTCTATTACTGAAGCTAAAGTATAAAAAAGCAAAAGCAAGATAGTAAGGAGAACTTTATTTTTAAATCATACTGCATTTTCCTTACTTGATTATTCTTCCATCTACCACACTTGCAAAATCATTTTGACATACATTTAATCACCTTTTAGTTCAAGAATATCTAGAAAAGACAGCGTAAACCTCAAATTCAACAACGTATTTTTCTATGGAAAAAACAACGTCTCGCCGATGCTGACTGCTATGGAGCTACCCGCTAGATCTGCTAGAGCTCCTTGCTAGGGCTATCTATTATCACTCTTATAGCTAGGCGTCGAAGCTGCTAAAGCTGTCCGCTAAGGCTACCTCCTAAGTTCAACTTCTAAGTAATGATACAGATAACTTGGCAATGGTTATGCTAGCGAGGATTAGAAGCGTGTGATAGAAGTACTTAGCGGATAGTTCTGGCGGCTAATAGCTCAGCGTTGCCTTTTCAACATAATGCGTTGTCGGATTACAACGCTGCGCTGCCTTTTCAGGACATCGCAATTTATGCAACCAAACGACTGTAAATTGAGAACTAACCAGACACAAATGATTTGCTTTTTCCTAACACTTTGTAAGTTTCTATCTTTTTGTAAATTCGCTTTGTGCCCACTGAGTTTCGTCAGTTTTTGTTGATTAGCAACCTCAAGCACTGACCAGCTACTAACATCAACCAAGTCTAAGAATGTAGCCAGCTATACTAAACTGTATATGCTTGTGTTCATGCAAAGGCCCAGGGCTATGATGACTAAGCAGACACGTCCATATACTCGTCTTTTCTTAGGTAGATAACCTAGACTTAATTACCTTTCTCTTGGCATCTTGAACACTTGGGCGGCCGCGGGACATGACGTACATTTCTTGAAGGCGACACGCCAGGATGTCCGCCGCCATGGACGCTTTCCTATGACTTCCCACTATTACACTATACTCCTATTGCTATCGCACGATGGCGCCAGGTCGACTGAACGATGCTGACTCTTACACAAGCGGAGCAACCTTGACTGCGGATCAGATAGCATCATACAGAGAGGATGGATACTTGATCGTCCCCTCCTTCCTGTCTGCTGCGGAAGTGTCGTCCCTTCTCTTGGAAACGCACCGCCTCCTCGACAACTTCCCGCTCGAGACACACCCTCTCACCAAATTCTCGACAGGCGAGTCGTCAGATCACGTCGGTGACGAATACTTCCTGACGTCAGGCTCGGAGGTCCGCTTCTTCTTCGAGGAAGATGCCTTCGATCTGGCGACTGGCAAGCTCACAAAGCCCAAAGCGCGGGCGGTGAACAAGATAGGTCACAACTTACATGGACTCTGTCCATCGTTTCGAAAGGTTACTCTGAATGAGCGGACGAGGGGCATCGCAAGGAGTATTGGGTTCCAGGATCCGAGGGTGCTGCAGAGTATGGTCATATGCAAGCAGCCCGAAATCGGCGGTGCCGTGCCCCCGCATCAGGACAGCACGTTCTTGTATACAGACCCGCCGAGCGCGGTTGGTTTCTGGATCGCTCTTGAGGATGCAACGGTGACAAACGGATGTCTGAGCTTCGCGCCTGGAAGCCATCGCAGGGCGCCAATTCGCAAGAGGTTTGTTCGTAAGGAGGAAGGCAACGACCGATCGGGAACGGACTTCGCAACGGTGACAAGCAACCAGTGGCCTCGGAACGAACAAGGCAAGGACGAAGGTGTCGAGGGAGAACAAGAGGAGGAGTACAAACTTGGTGAGGTCAAGGCAGGAGACCTGGTGGTTATTCATGGCAACATTTTGCACAAGAGTGAGAGAAATACCAGCACGAAGGGCCGCATCATATACACGTTCCATATGATAGAGGGTCAAAATCAATATGACGGCAAAAATTGGTTGCAAATACCTGGTGGCCCTGCGGCGTTCACGAAGCTCTATGAAGAAACAGCCTAGTCACCTTCAGCCATACAGTTTGTCAAACCTCGTCTATCTGCCCTGCCACGTCCTCCGCAACTTTCTCCCCGCCCATGTCCTTAAACCCCCCAGCACGCTCTGTCGCATTGTGCTGCTCGCTTGGAGCAAAGAAACCCGAGATCGCCTCAACAGTCGTATTGCCTCCACTTAAGACAACACCTACCCTCCAAGTGTCCGTACCAGCTTCGGCAGCCCGGCGTTCACATTCACTGCGAAAGCCCTGATCGAACAACAGAACAGCAAGTCCCACAGCCGCGCTCGGTTCGACCCAGACTTTCAATTTCTCAAACAGCAACTTCAATGCCGCCTTGTTCATCTGAGACTGAATATACACCAGCAACCTTGGATTTGTCGGATATGATTTCCCAATTCAGCTTTCCCACTGGTGTCCGCAGGCCGTCGGCTATGGTTAACGACTTGACATGCTCGATTCGCTTCGGTGGATCGCTGGCAAGGCCCCTGCGGGCGTCATCGGCTCCTTCGTGTGATGGTTCGGCGCCATAGACGAGAACAGGTCGTCCAGACGCATCTCCCGTCGACAAGGCTGTTGCAATACCGCCCAGGAGTCCGCCCCCTCCTAATGGCGCGATGATGGCGTCGAGATGACCACCGTCCTTGCCTTCATCCAAAGCCAGTTGACTTACCTGCTCCTCAAGCTCAAGAGCGACAGTGCCCTGTCCAAGAATTGTGCCAAGATAATCGTAAGGTGGGATAAATGTCGCACCAGTCTCGCCTTGAACCTTTGCTAGAACTGCCTCTCGCTCGGGAGCGGTGCTGCCAGAGAAATGTACATGTGCACCCTGGCCTTGGGTTCCCTGTATTTTGGAAGGCGTACTGATTGTGGGCATCACAATATGGGCCGGTATCCCTCTTGTCTTTGCGGCCAGCGCCAGAGCTTGTGCATGGTTGCCTGAGCTGTGAGTGCAGACGCCTTTCTGGGCGTTTGCTTCGTCTAGGGTCATGACATTGAAAAACGCGCCTCTGGCTTTGAAGGCCCCAATTCTTTGAAGATTCTCGCATTTGAAGAACAATTGGTACCGCAAGCTCTTCGAGGAGTCTGCGGGTGTACCGTCCGCATGTTTGGATCCTGTAACAACATCGTTGATCAACTGCGAGGTTTGGACGGGAGTGTGGTGGATGTGGGGCTTAATTACGGCATGCGCCTGCTGAATTGATTCACGAGTCAACGGTAGATCTGAAAACTTTCCATGCGTCATCTTGAGGATGAGAATACCAGCAGAGGCCACTGGTGAATGACATTGCTTTTAACATGGGTATCTTCGTCTAAGGACTATGGCGGGTCCGCTATCGGACTCGCGGAGCGGAGCGGACTCGTGGAGCGGACCCCACAAACAAGTCAGCAATTTAGCAATTTTGGTTCAAACAGTGTTGTACAGATCTTCACATCATGGCAGTGGGTGAGATGACCAAAGATCCAAACTCCAACTCCAATGCCAGCATTTCGAGCCCAGACATGATCGGCTTTTGGGCGTCACACGGTAGCAGATTACTGGTTCTCCGGACGGAGAGACCTGACAGCCTTGCCTGCTCGCCAGATCTCGAGGTCGCGGATTTCCTGCATCTCCTTCTCGTACTTCTCTCTGTAGTCAGGCTGGCTGTTGTAGTCCAAGCTTCGCTGCGTCTCTTTGCCGGTCTTGACGCTGTCGTACAGGTCATTGAAGACGGGCTTCAGGGTGTCCTTGAACCTGCTGCTCCAGTCGATGGCACCACGTCTAGCGGTGGTAGAGCACGCGGCGTACATCCAGTCCATGCCGTTGGCCGCGATCAGCGGGTACAAGCTTTGTGTGGCTTCCTCGACGGTCTCGTTGAAAGCCTCGGACGGTGAGTGACCGCGCTCGCGGAGAACCTCGTACTGAGCAAGGAACATGCCGTGGATACCACCCATCAAGCAGCCACGCTCGCCGTACAGATCAGAGTAGACCTCCTTCTCAAATGTGGTCTCGTACAGGTAGCCGGAGCCAACGGCAACACCAAGAGCAATAGCCTTCTCTTGAGCCTTGCCAGTAACATCCTGGTAGACGGCGATCGAGCTGTTGATGCCACGACCCTCACGGAAAAGAGTTCGAACAGTGCGGCCAGAGCCCTTGGGGGCGACGAGGATGACATCGATATCAGTGGGAACGTCGACCTTTGTCTGGTCCTTGAAGACGGGAGAGAAGCCGTGGGAGAAGTACAGAGTCTGATACAAGTTAATCATCTTTAATCAGCAAAGGTCAGCCACAATACATACCTTGCCCTTGGTCAATTGCGGCTTGATGGCCGGCCAGGTCTCGCTCTGAGCAGCGTCACTGAGCAAGTTCATGACGATGGTGCCACGGCTGATGGCCTCGTCAACGTCGAAGAGGGTTTGGCCAGGCACCCAGCCATCCTGCTGGGCCTCTTTCCACGAAGCACCGTTCTTTCGGACGCCAATGATGACGTTCAGACCATTGTCGCGGAGGTTAAGACCTTGACCATGACCCTGGGAGCCGTAGCCGATGAGAGCTAGAGTGTCGTTCTTGAAGTATTCCTAAGATAGTGTTAGTCCTTGCGCGCTCACTGCCAGGGAACCTTGTTTGGAGGTCTGAACTCACTAGAAGCTTCTCACGAGGCCAGTCACTGCGCTCGTAAACCTTCTCCTTGTGCCCGGCAAAGTCAATGGTCTTAACGCCACGAATTTGGCCGTAGCCACCGGCAGCGGCCTTTGTCGCAGCAACGACCGGACGAGCTCCAAGCAGAGCGGTGGTCAGAGCTCGCTTCTGAACGGCCGGAGCGACGACCTGGCGGGCTGCAGGCGCGCGGAGGAGCTTGGTGAAGGATTTAGAGGCCATTATGAATCAATTGAGCAGTAACGACGAGAGGAGATGTAGAGTGGAGAGAAGAGGGAAGGGCAGAGGTGGTGATGAGCAAACGGATGGTGACTCTTTTGCGCACAAGCTTCGGAGCTCTTTTGCGGTCTGCGGTTTCCGGGGAAAATTGCCCTCGAGGGACTGGCCCGCGGGCCAATCGCTGCTCCGCTATCGGCTGGAGCTTACCTACAGTAGTCTGCTCCCGACCACACTCGATGTTGTAATCGTCTTTGTTGTTTGCATCGTGTTTGCGATCCGCCAACGCACGGTAACTGACATTCGAGTTCTACGTACACCGTTTGGTGTTGCAATCTCCCACCTGCACACGTGCCGTCGGGCTGTGAGGCTGAAAATGGGTTGGGAGCGTGCTGATATTATGTTGTCTGCTCAACGTGCCCATAACGGCAGCAAACAAATCTCTCTTGTGATTGCTCAGCTCACTTTTCTCGTACGCTGGTCATCAATAATATGGCTGCCTGATGATACGGAGTCGATTCGAGGTTGAAAGTTGTCGAGTGTCCAGCTAGCTCAGGGACGGTCAAAGTGTGCCGTCGGCTGCCCATCTACCTGAAATGGCGACCCAAGTGCTTGACTACGAATGCATTCGATGAAGGGTCGCCAGATCCACGTCCAATCATGACCAGTATTTGAGACAAAACGCGCACGCAAATGATTGTACCGCCAAAACAAAATTTCCTCAACTCCAACAGGGCAGATGCCAAGGGGTAAGCAGGCGGGGGCATCTCTCTGCCCTTCATTTTCCCCTCCGAGAGCCGATGGCAACCAACACGTGAGTATCAGAGACGCAGCACCAGAGTGAATATGAAGGGGTGTTTTTCAGTTGAAGAGCCGAAAAGAGAAGAGAAAGGCGGAGGCGCGAGAAGTACTTTCGGCAGAGCTTGCGCTAGTCCCAAAGTGGATCTGCAGCGTTGACGCCCAGACCCTGAAATCGTCGCTGGCGGCTTACTGTGTGCCCGTTGCTGATTGGCCGGCGCGGCCGCCTCAAGGCGGGAGAGAGAAAGGATGTGAGGTGGGATGTATGGCGGGGTCGCTAGTAACTTACTGCTGCCGCTATTTACCTTTGTGAAGCAGTCCGTCTGCCAACTCGAACGTCTTCGTGCACTTGACCTAGAGATCCGTTCACATCTTTCAGGTCCCGGTCTGCGGTTCATACTACAAGGTCTTCTGCAGTCGCCCTGTGCCCTCCTTCTGCCGCTTAATTTCTTCACACCTCACCTCTTGGTCGGCAAGAATTTGTGATTCGGCGCCAGTATTCCTTTCGAACACTTGACTCGCGGCAACGATGGCTCCAGGTGGCGAGGCAGGACGCGGACGTGGTGGAAAGTTCAACAAAGCTAAGCGCGGAGGTTAGTCGTCAACCTGTTGATCCTACCGAGATTTCGGCTTGCTCACACGACACAGGTGGAAAGCATTTCAGCAGAAACCTCACTCCTCTAGATGCCGACGGCAACCCAGTCAGCATGTGGGCGGTTAGTAGATTGCTGTCGGTCTTCGTTTCCTTTGTCTGACATCGCACAGGAGCCCCGAGACGTCACAAAAGCTGACGATGACGACTCGTCCGAGGAGGAGTCCGACTCCAGCGAGGAAGATAGCGAAGAGGAGGATGGTGAACAGGAGTCCATGACACGCGAGGAACGCCGTGCCGCTGCAAAGGCAAAGAAGGAGGCAGCGATTGCCAAGAAGAAACAACAGGCTGCTCAGCCAGGAGACCTACCTCCAACCGACTCCGAGGAGGATGAGGAAGAGGCTCCGTCGACCTCGAACAACAACTCAAAGCCCAAAGCCAAAGCCGGTCCAAGCAAAGAGGCCAAGCCGGAGCTGAGTCGAAGGGAGAGAGAAGCGATCCAAGCACAAGCTGCTCGAGAACGTTATCAAAAGTTGCACGCCGAGGGAAAGACAGACGAAGCAAGAGCAGACCTGGCAAGGTTGAAGCTGGTTAGGGAGCAAAGAGAGGCAGCTGCTGCCCGCAAGCAAGCTGAGAAGGAAGAACGCGAAGCCGCCGAAGCTCGACGAATCGCGGAGATGGATGACAAGGAGAGGAAGAAGCGTGAGGCCGCCTTGGGTCCAGCCGCGAAGAAGGGTAGCAAGAAGGGCACAAAGGCATGAAGTCAGTCTGCATATTTCGGACTTGCATATCATATTTACCACCATCTGCACGGCAGTCCTCCGTCTGAGAAGTGGCAGCGCTGTCCAAAAGCATGCCATCGTGACGCTAGGACCGATTACCTAGAATCATTTGCCTTTGAATACCGGCTTTCGCTTCTCTTTGAACGCTCGCAATGCCTCGTTTCTGTCTTGCGTTTCAATGACCCCATCGTATCCCTCGTTCTCGGCTGCTGCGCCGATGTCTGACTCCGTCAACAGTCGTTGGCCGGCAAGGACTTGGATGAGCTGTCTTGTGGCTACCGGTCCTCCCTCGCAGATCTCCCTTGCAAGGCTGATGGCAGCTTGGAGAGTGTCATCTTTCGCGCGAGTCAGCAACTGGATCTCCCTCTCTTTATCGGCCACCGCAACTCCACTGCTCGACTCTTCCTCTGGCTCCACCGGAATCAAGCGATCGCATATTCCCATGAAATATGCCTCGGCAGCCCCCACTCGTCGCCCTGTCAGCATTAGATCCAGAGCTCTTGTCCTTCCAACGAGGCCGGCCAGTCGGTAGGTTCCACCCGCGCCAGGTATTATTCCCAGCCTCGACTCTGGGAGTCCCACTGTAGCCGTCGATGCAAACACGCGAAGGTGGCTACACAGAGCCATTTCAAGGCCTCCTCCCAATGCAATTGACGATACAGCTGCTATGGATGGAACTGGAAGTGCCGACAGGGACGCAAAGGTGGCTCGTAGATTACGAAGAAAGTCCTGGGTTCTAGCGAGTGGTCAGTTGCTGGCGAGTCCTGGATGTCGAAGTGGTTGTCTTACTGCTCGGTGGTGAATGTAGAGCGTTCCTTCAGATCAGCTCCGGCACAAAATGAGCTGTTGATATTGCTGGCTAGGACAAGTGCTCGTGTCTCGCCCTGCGGGCCTTGGTCGTGTATCTCCTTAACATGTTGACCAAGCTCGGATAAGAGCTGGGTTGATATCGCATTGCGTGTTTTCTCGTTATTGAGCATCAACACTCTGATCGAGCCGCGGTGTGGGGCTGGAACATCGCGCCGTATGATCACAGGCGATGCCGAGCTGCTATACCGACACGATGTATGTCGCCAGGGGGCCGGCAAAACATTTGCGCAACGAGTGCGTAGCGAAGTCAACGAAAGCGACATGTCGAGGCGGTGGAGGAGGAATCACGGAGTTCGCTTGCGTCGGTCTTCAATTATGGTCGCAGTGCGTCAGTTACAGTTCTGTGCGTAATATTACGCCGATCCGAGCTCGGACGAATCGCGGCTATAGACGGTGCAGGAAAGCTTTTGTAGACGAGTCCGTTCACGCGGTGGAAGCTTCATTTCGTGATTCTGCGAGGATAATCCAATCACTCCTTGTGCCTTTTCGGCTTGGACTGATTCGATATGTCCCTACCCGTAGGTGACTATTCATTTGAATTACTTCGTAGTAAAGTTAGCTTAATGAAAAGCTTGGTGCCTCGCCTTGATCCAGCCTCGGCTCCACGCTATCTCGGATTGTGCGGGACAGCCGCCACTTGATGCGAGGTATTTGGCCTGCCGACCCTTTTGGAACATTCTCGATTGTGAATCTTTGGTAAGCACCATGTTGCTGATGCGGTTGTAGCCTGGTTGACGAGATGGGATCGATGCGGCGAGGGTAAGCCTGCGTCAAATTGTTAGCAAAGTCTCGAAGCATTAAAGGGGTCAATCTACCTTTGGCATGCCACTGCGAAAATCGAGTTTGGACATCGGGTCAGGGGTATTGTTCGAGAACACCGCCGTGACATTGAGAGATGTATCAGACGCCCGGGAGACCTGAAACTCGATCTTCACATCGTCATTGAAAACTACCAAATCTTCTTCTTCAGGAGGTGGAGCACCTTCAAAGTCCCAATCGTCATCCGCACCTTTTGACGTGTTGTTAGGAGCTGTTGGTGCTGGAGCCGGTGCCGTTTCCAAGTCTAGGAGCGAGCCTTGCGCCGATGCTGAAACTTGTATGGGTGACTTGGAAGCCTGTAACTGCGTTGCCGGCGTCGTTCTGGTCGCCGATGCAATCAAATCGAAAGGATCAGCCGCTGATGCAGCCTTGGGCTGGGGGACTTGCCGTGTCTGTGGCTGCTTCAGTTGTTGGTTGAGAGATGGCACCGGTGTTGACGAGCCACTGGACCGGGTCGAGAGTATGCTATTGAACGCTGCATAATTCGGTTTCGATGGTGTTGGTGACGAAACAAATGGTTGTTGGGACTGTGAGGGTTGAAGTGGAGCTGAGAACAACTGACTGCTGGAAGCACCTTGGGATCCTTGCTGAAGAGGAAGTCCCGGAAAAGCGGGCGCTGGGGACACAGATGGCCCAAGGCTGATTGATCCTTGCATCGCTGGTTGAATGTCAGAGCAACGTCCTTTCCATGAATGTGTCAACTTACAGGTGTCACCCAACGAGAGTCCCAGCAAGTCATCTTGCAACTGATCTTGGCTGTCTTGAGCAGGAGGCGGAGGCGGCGCCGCATCATCGAAGTCGATCAGAGATAGATCGCCAGCACCTCCCGAGCTCCCTCTTGACTGAGTGCCTGCACCTTTGGCTGGACCTCCGTTCTCGAGCCTCCTGGCTTCCTCGAAATTGCTTGCTTTCAGAGCATCATACCACTCTATAACATGATTGATCTCCTCATTTATGCCCAGCAACACCTTCATAGAGTCTTCGCTTTCGCGATCGTTCTGCAGGGTATTGTGTAATTTATGTTGCTCAGATTTCAGTTCGTCAACCAGTGATGCAAACGCATCGCCTGCACTAATTTGGTCGCCTGGCTTGAATGCCGCCAAGCGCTCTGATAAAAGCTTGGTTCTTTCTCGGACGTCTGAAATTCGGTCGGCCGCTTCTTGACGGATATCCGTCTTGTCCGACTGGTCAAAATCGCTCAAAACCTTCATGATCCGATTTGCCTCCTGCAGATTTTTCATGCCTCCACGACGTAGCAACTCTTGCAGCTTCGCATGTAGCGCTTCATTCCGTCGATCTTTTATAGCCTCTTCCGTTTGTACGCCCTTGGCCTCGAGTCCATTCAACGCATTGATGTCATCTGGATCGGGTCGAGGAAATGAGAAGCCTTTGTCAAGCAGTAGCCTGTGCATGTCGCGAATGTACGCTAAATCGTCCTTGACGAACGAAGTTTGCGCAATTGTCCGGTACCATAATTCCAATAATCTGAGAATGCCTTCTTGAACGCGGTTTTTGGGAGGGGGCGTGGGACCAAATCGCCGTACGAGCTCGTTGAGCCATTCTTTGGTCGATATAGCGTAGTGAAAGGCGTCTCCGCAGTTTTTGACGCACGAGTCGAGGAGCTGTAATCAACGTCAAATTAAGACTAGCGAAGAAGTCCAGAGAACAAGCACACCTGAAGCGCCTTGAACGCGCAATCCGCTCTTATTCCGTTGATGTACCGTTTAACGATGAGGTCCGCCGCAAAGTGTCTGCCGAGGATGAGCGATTTGGATCATCCATCTGGTTGTCGTGCTCACGCTGCATTGCTCTTCTTTGCATTGATCTCGTCACACACTGCTGCCTGTGCGTCCATGTTCTCTGCAGAGAAGCGCTGATGAGGGTTGATGTTCGGCGATTCGCAGGCGTATCCTGCTCACGTTAACGGTACATTCACCTATGCGACTAGTGGCAGTCTTACTGATGAGGCCCTCCAGACGCGTGTACTCTCTTTTGCCCGATCCCCCGGGGACACCGACATAGTACCCAGGCGTTTCCCGTTCAGCCCATCTCGCTGATGCAGCTTCCATGGCGAAGTAAAAGCAATGACAAGGACTCCAGACACCCGATAGTAGCCAAAACAGACAACAGCGAGCCGCACGAGGCAGTCTCTGCTTCACAATCAAGACGTGCGTTGTAGAGTACAAGTTACAAGCCCGAGGTGGCAGCGCCATGCATCCCGCCTCGTCCGTGGCTCCGTCGGCCCTGCACGCCGCCGATTAGTATGCAGCGGCGGCCCAAGCTTTCGTGCGTCACTTGAGGATCTTCCAATCATGTGCAACACGAATTCAATGTCTCTAGAATACGCGCCCAGTGCCTGACTTTGTCGAGAACAATTCAAATCGTATTTCAATTCGTGAGATCAGCGTATGCGTGAACCTTGCGCGGTCTTGTATCAGGAGCTTGCTGCCAGAAACCTTTCCCACCTCTCAAAGCACTGGCACTCGCCACCAAGCATGGTCCGACACCGAGGCGGCCATCACACAGGCCGGGGAAGGCGAAACGGTATACGTGGAACAGGCCTGCATCGAAATTCAGGTGTTGAAAGAGATACTACCAAGCCACCATTTTATTCCGCCTGCTGGGATTTCGGTCACTGCAACCCGTCCAAATGCTCCGGAAAGAAGGCGATGAAGCTAGGTCTTATGCGGGAGCTCAAGGTTGGCCAGAAGTTCTCTGGAGTCGTCATCTCTCCCAAGGGTACCGAATTTGTTTCTATGGCCGACCGTGAGATCATGGACCAGCATGGCACAGCCGTCGTGGAGTGTAGCTGGAATCGTATTGACGAGGTACCTTGGAACAGGATAGGCGGCCCCCATCAAAGACTCATTCCATTCCTACTTGCGGCAAACGCGGTCAACAACAACAAACCTTATCAGCTGAACTGCGTGGAGGCTCTAGTTGCTGCTTTCATGATTTGTGGGCACGACGATTGGGCCGATGAGGTTGCCGAGCATTTCGATTACATCTATCACTTTCTCGACATCAACCAGGATTTATTTGAGGCGTATGCACAGTGCGAGAATGCAGAAGAAGTTAAAGCTGTGCAGAAAAAGTATCTGGCCTTAGCTGAGCAGGAGAAGGCACAAATATCAGCAGAAAAGGCATCGTCTGACGATCCCTGGGCTGAGGGCAATCTCAACCGCCGACCCCGAAACCTCCTGCTTCAAAAACTCAATGGATCTGAAGACGAAGCTGATGCAGAGGAGAGTGAAGACCTGCCTGATATGGACGGAGGCGTCAATATCGGCGACGCAGCGGGGCTCAGGGACGAAGAAGAGGACGAACTAGCCGCAATCAGGAATCTCACGCTGAAGTCGAAGGCTTTTCAAGACGAGGACCAGAAGGTGAAGCCGCAGAAAATAACACGCCCAGCAAGACGGAACCTAGATAAGGACGATGAAGAGGACTCCGAATTAGAGAGCGATGATGGGGAGGGCGATTCTGGAGATGACGCTGCGTTCGACCGGCTAATGCAAGCTGCCCCTGTTACTGACCGAATTGGCATCCATGCCAAGGAGAGGACACGGGTCCAAGGGACCACGAAGCAGACTAGGTAGTCCAGACCCGAAGCCAACAGGAAGCTGAAAAATGTCGTATGTATTTGCAACAGGCTGTGAGCATCGAAAGATGTATGCCTGAACACATATTTGGCCGAGGATCGAGTCAAGTCTTCTTGAGAGGACTTCAGAGTTAACTGGCGGAATCTCCGTACAAGTGCCAGGAAGTGACTTGGCAAATAGCTCCCGATCGCCGGCTTACTGACGGTGATTTCCAGGAGCCTTACGACAAGGACTCTGAACATGTCATTCGATAGTTGCTCGGCTTGCAGCAACTCCCCTGCTGTTCAAACGAGCAGCAAGCCTGACTCTTCATCCCCTTGGTGGAAGCATCATGACATATTCACGGCTTGAATCCCCAAATGTGACAACATCTCCGCTCCTGAGCTCATAGAATCGCGACGGTGGGAGTGCCTTGCCGTTCACCTGTGTCCCGTTTGAGCTGTCCAAGTCGATCACATACGGCTTGACGCTGCCGATACGGTCGCCAAACTCGTTCTTTGTTTCGATATGGCGAAACTGTATAACTGCGTGTTGCTTGCTGGTACTCGGATGTTGCACTTGGTAGTCGGCAATGATTCTCTCACGACCGAACAACCAACATGATCTTCGGTAAAGCTCAAGCTCATCGATCGTCTCTTTGCCTTTAAAGACGTACATCCGCCATGCTTGTGAGGCAGGGGGCTTACGGGCTTCTGGTGGTTCGTTGTACTTCAAAACAATGTCGGTCCCAGACACTGTGTTGGTCTCTGCCGCAAGTCGTCCCGATACCCCAAAATTTGGACGTTGCTTCTCTGCAGGTAGGGCTGGTCGCTCGGCTTCGTAAAGTGTTAGTGCTGAGTTCTTGAGAGCGACCCTTTGCATATGGGCTCTCCCGTCACGTACAGGCGATCGTGAGCGGGAACGCGGCCGGTTCCGGCTTCGCGAACTATAGCGATGTCGTCTATCTTGACCTGAGCTGCTTATAGGGATTCTGTCGCCATCTTTACGCCTTGCCCGCTCCCTGCTGCAGGGCTGGGACCGTTCGTCTCTGGGAGAATCAGATCTCGATCGACGGCGTTCCTGCATTGCTTCGCGTCTAGATCTGTCTCGAGACTTTTGATGATCGTCGTCATCGACTGCGTTCCTGCTCGTCATTTCGCTGGGAATTCCACCGATTGCCCAAGAAACTTATTCAAATCAGATAAGCGTGCGCTGGATTTGTGCTGTTTTGTGCCAATTTCAGGGCAGAGAACATCGAGCACAATGGCAGCGTAGGAGCGAATCAACACCTTGATGTGGTCCGATCTCGATTTTGTCGCAGTCGAAAACACACGGCAGGGTTTCTTGGCCACGCTGCTGCGAATATGGCTCAAGCAAGAACACTTGAAACACGTGACCTGGAAAGACTTGATGCACCTAAGATTTGCTGTTTACCTCACCTGCTCAGCT
This sequence comes from Cyanodermella asteris, assembly GCA_900618795.1. Taxonomy (NCBI): domain Eukaryota; kingdom Fungi; phylum Ascomycota; class Lecanoromycetes; order Ostropales; family Stictidaceae; genus Cyanodermella; species Cyanodermella asteris. Next base: position 1,002,117 of record UYJD01000013.1, read on the forward strand.
AGACCGCATGTTCGCTGTGAGATGAGCGCTGTGAAATGAGGCATCCACAGCAAAATCTCCGATGGTCGCCCGAGCCTAACGTACAGCGACCTTGCAAAGCGCGGTGAAGTTCAATGGCTGAGCTTTCTTCTTCAATGCTTGGGTATGCAACGTCTTGGCAAACGTCACGCGGAATAGCGCGTTTGAGTTTCGCTGTTTGTCGTTTCTTCCGAGGTTGCTTGGAGGACAACAGGAACGAGTTTCCAGCCTAGGTAATTCGGCGAAAGCTTGGGGCGTTTCGTTGTAGCATTTGGTTCCTGTATGGAGTTGTCATTTTGATGTCAGGAGGTCGAATTCAGATTGCAATGCTGTATTTGTAAGGACTTGATTCGATAGATAAACATTTGAAGTCGCGCGTAACAGCGAGGGGCTCAATCCACTCTCCTGGTGGAAGCATGGGCGGCAGCGATGGCAAGAAGACGTCTCCATGGATAGCGTTATGCGCGGGTGGGATTGCCGGATCGATAGAGTCTGCTGTGACATATCCTTTTGAGTTCGCAAAAACTCGAGTGAGTCGGACATCCACATCCTGCTTCTTTGCAAGAAAGACAGGCCAAAGAGCACCTACACGGCTGCAAGCTCGTTATCATGAGGTGGCCGACAAAGTCTGTAGGTCCAACTTTATGGTCACACCCCGGGCTCGAGAAATCCTTTCATTATCGTGCAGAACGTGATACGGAATGAAGGTATTCGCGCTCTCTACAAGGGGTGCTCGACTCTGATCGTGGGCTCTGCTGCTAAGGATGCGACTCGGTTTCTGGCCTTCGACACTATCAGAGGCGCGTTTGAAGACAAGGAGACGCATACGCTCTCGGCAGGTCGAAGTCTTCTTGCTGGCATGGCTTCCGGCGTCGTTGCCTCCGTTGTTGCAGTGACTCCTTCTGAGCGGATCAAGACCGCCCTCATCGACGATGCACGGAACGAACGACGATTCAACGGTCCATGGCACTGTGTCAAAACACTAGTCAAGCAGAAGGGTCTTCGCGCCTTGTATGCTGGATTTGTGACCACAACGCTGAAGCAAGGTGAGACTGCACTGGTTTCGGGCTAACGATCAATCTGGCTGACCTCGCACGCCTAGTTGGAACGACTGGATTTCGACTTGGAAGCTACAACGTGATCAAGGACTGGCAGCGCAGCCACGGGATTGAACAAAATATTCCCATTCAGTTTGCTAACGGAGCCGTGGCTGGAACGGTCACTACACTTGCGACACAACCCTTTGACACCATTAAAACGAAAGCACAGAGCGCTCGCGGAGCAGGCACGATGGATTCGGTGAGGGAAGTGCTTCAGCAAGACGGCATAAAGGGTCTCTGGCGAGGAACCGTAATGCGATTGGGTAGGACCGTCATGGCGGGTGGTGTCCTCTTTGTGAGCAATGAGCAGGCGACTAAACTCTTGAAAATAATGGCTGGCAAGCCGACTGGCTGAGAGGGAAGGTCTACTCAACTTTGTATCGTACACACAAGCACTGACGCGTGATTTCACTCAATCATAGATAGCTGCGAGTTCGTCTACACAGTTCTCAGGGTACTTGAGTAGGTGCTCAGGCAAGTACCCAGCTAGAAATCTAGCTCAATATCCCACCAAGTAGTCAGCCAAGTAGTCAGCCAATTATCTAGCACACCAAGTTGTCACCAACCAGAAATGGCAATATGCTAGTGAAGGTCTGTAATTACCACAACAAAACGTGGGCGAGAGAATCGACCACCAAAGATGTTAATTCGCGTAGTGTTGCTTTACGGGTAGAAGGCATACCACAAGTTTAGAGGAGCTGTCAAATACATGGCGAGTCTCGCGGCGAAATCACATCGCTGCTCACCAAAGTCATAGCCCTACGGTTCACCATTCTTCGATATTGAACTTATTTCACATCCTGTCTTGTCCGAGAGATCTCCCGAGGCTGAATACGAGGCCTTCAAGGGGCCTCACGCCCGAAGTCGAGGAATGCTTTACGAGCTGTGCTCTCGACGTCTCAACATTCAGCTTCTCGAAACACCTATCAATCCTTCACTTCCCACCAGGATTCTCGATTAGCGTGGTCTCGGCCCAGAACCTGGCACATCTGCTGTAAAGTCAGACCAACAGCCCTCAGATCCGTCAACTGCGAATCAACTTGCTTTCTAAAAGTCCGCACAATCGCCGTGCACCTCACAACGGTCTTCCTCCCATTGCCGCCAACCTCCGGATTGCATTCGTACTGGACAAGCTCTTGGAGCGGACACTTGTTCAGGTCGATTTCGTGGGCGTCCTTTTTCCGTTTGCCGTTCGGCTTGGCCAGGACGCGGACGGGTAGCTCGCGCGCGGGCCACTCCTCGAGAGACACGACCATGAAAGAGAGACGGAACAGTTGCAAATGTTGTTCCGATGCTTGAGTTGATGAGAGGATGAGGTGACAGGTCTGTGAGATCCGCAGTGTGATGGCCCATGAGTTCGGAACGAGGTTGTTGACGGAAGTGAAGGAGTCCTCGTTGGCTGAGGTGTGTGCTGAGCGGATGCCGAGACGAGCTGAGACGAAAGCAGATAGACGATCTTGATGCAATATGCTGACCACTCACTAGATCCTGGCGAGTGCACATCGCAATGAGCAACCACCAACTGCTCACTGGACCGGGATCACGTATGTCGACGAGCTCATTCGAGCATTCGGCCAGGGCCACCATCATCCACCCCGGCCACCACAAACACGATTGGTGACAAATAACCTACCGGTCCAGGATCAGAATACTACAACTCGGACTCCTGTCATTGAAATTACAGGTACAGCTCCCGCGGCGGGCAAAACACAACTGCTCTACCTGATCGCAGCTCACCACCTCCTCGGGCTATCACCAACTTCGTCTTATTCAAGTACGCCGCCTCCAGACAACTCAGACCACAACTTTGAGCCCGGTACACATCTTGATGGCACTGACCAACCCAATGTCGCACGCGGCACTGTCGTTTACCTCGACCTACGCTCTCGTTTCTCTGCACACCGTCTGCTCTCCATTCTGAAATCCGAGCTCTCACGACTCCCCTATACGGACCCATCTAGCGCTGACCCTGGTGCCGCCAAAGAAGCTCACATTGGACACGAGGCGCTCGCGGCACTGACTCACATCCACGTCTTCCGGCCCCAAACTTCCCGTTCCCTCCTTGCCACGCTCAACTCCGTTCAACAATACCTCTTTGATATCTCTGCCCATCCTTCAGCAGATCAGGCATTAAAAGCAATTCTAATTTCAGACTTGTCGGCATTCTACTGGGGCGATCGATATGAGGGCGAAGTAGAGGCCGTGGAGCAGATTGGGAAAAACTCAGGATGGGGGCCATCCGCTGCCGGCGGAGCGAAGCACCAAAACGATGTTTTGGGTCAAAGGTGGCGGGAGATCATTGCGGCACTGAAATCTCTGCAGGTTGTGTTTGGTTGCCCGGTAATATGCACGAACACGACGTTGGGAAAGGCGCAGATGACGAAAGATGGGCTCGTGCTGCCACCTCATCTGCCAGGAGCGTGGAATGGATTGGTGAATGTCAAAGTGGTCCTGCAAAGGGAGAGGGTCAAATACGGGGCTACAAGCAGCGCGGAGGAGGCATTGTTGGAGCAGAAGTGGAGGCTAGAGAAGGGAGAGCGGGCCATGAGTCGAATGAGAGTCAACATGTGGAAGTGTGATGAGTGGGAAACACCGGTGAGAGATGCTATCGAGGCACTGGTGCGAAAGAATAAATGCAGTTTGCTCCTTGGAGCAGAACTCGATATCATTATCGAGGGTTGGTGATAGACAGCTTGCATCGCTGAGGGACATACGGAAAGAGGGTAAAAGAACATGATACTTGCGAAATTGGGTCTATTCAACTTTTAATCTGCAGGAGCTTGGCTCCTCCTCTCAATGTCCGACCAATACGCAAATGCAGATGTTGAAACGACGTCCATCATATACAAGTTCCGACAAAGGAAGCCGACGCCAAAAGCGATGCCACTGTGGACTGGTCGTTTGCAATTCTCCCGTGTAACCGTCACTCGTGAATGTCGTGCTTAGCCCTGCTGCCTCTTGCGCTTGCCAATTTGGGCTGTGAAACCAGCCTTGATGGCGGTGACTGATCGTCTCGATCCGCAACTGTTGCAGGTGACGAAGTACAAACGATTTTCTCCCTTGGAAAGTTCGGTGTCGGGTGACCTGCAAGTCTTGCAGGTGACGTACTCCACAATATATCTTCGCAGGACGTTTTCGATCTGCTTCTGCTGGAAACGTCCCTTGATAACCAGACGCCTCGATCCGTCAACGCTGCCCGTGGTACCCAATTCGGCAAACAAGAACTGGATGACGTGCTCGTCTGATCGCTTCATACGCTTGCAGATATCGGCCAGGTTCGCGAAAATCGTTTTCTTGTTTCCTTCACGCAGGCACTGAGGGGGAGGTATCTTGTAAGATTTTGTGCCGGATGAGAGAAGGTCGGGGTTCTTGCTCTGGATGATGTTGAAGAAACGGTCTAGCAAAAGACCATAGCTTATGGGTGCTTCTGACGAATGCTGCCAGACACCAGTGCCAGCCTCCATGTCGCCCTCCAGCAAAGCAGGATCCTCCGCATCCGTCTCTTTTGTCTCGCCCTCATCACCGGCTACGCCGGCTTCGGCCAGCTTGGCTTCGAACTCGTCGACATCGGCAGTCTTCTTTACAGACTTCTTCTTTTTCCTAGTATATCGTTATAATCATCATACTGCACAGACGTACTGCAAGCCTGACTCACTTCTTCAGAGCCGAAGGGTCAAATTCGCCATCTGCGGCGGGGGCGTCGTCCTTTGCTTCTTTGTCTTTTGAAGAAGACTTCTTCTTCTTTTTGGCCAGACCCTTGAACATTTCCGCCATCTCGTCGACCTCCTTGTCCCCGCCGGTCGCGTGGCTGTCTGCGGTTTCATCATTTCCGTTGGTGACCGTCTCGGTCACTTGGCCGTCGCCATCAACAATGGTAGCGCCGTCACTGAAGGCGACTGACTTGCGTTTGGGCGCCGTTTCCTAAAGCAGTCTGTCAGCACGCGCCTCAAATGTGCAAACCGTGGTGGGGTAGGACGTACTGTGTCGGCCATGTTGGGTGGTTGTGACTCTCTCATGCACTTGCAGGGCTGTAGATTGCCTTGCCGTCTTATTGAAAGATGTTGCCGTACAGACGGAGGTGCGGGCAGTGGCAAATGAGCTATGTAGAGCACTGTTGAGGACTGGCATGACTCAAGAGAGCGGCGGGCTATGTGAAATAATAGGGTCACGTGACTTTGGTCCGGGACCTGGTCCTCCGGTGGAATAACAAGGTAGGCCCCCATCTCAGGTGACAACAGGGATCGAGACTCACTATCACCCCTGGAAAAACGCCCCAAGCTCTAGCCATGCTGCCAACTGTGTCCCCCGAAACGTGTATTGGCACTCTAGGGGGCCCACCTTTTGTTTCCACCGCGTGCCAGCCTGGGAGACGCTGAACGAGGTTAGCAGCCCTCTCCAAGAACTGCAAAGAAGTTCGCGAGCACTTTCGTGGGTTCCATGATGATTAAATCCAGTATCGTGGGCAATCTTTACCTTCCACTTCATCGTCAAGTTGAGTTGAGTTCTGGAACGCCAGTCGGTTGTAAGCCGAATTCTAAGAACAACTTATCGTTCTCACCGGATTTAATCATTTACAGCAAGTTTTCAAGCACCACTTATACAGGAACCTGGACATGGTATGTTCAAGAGCCATATTATTGTTAGACTCGGATACTTGTCGATTTCAGATCGTAGCAGATTTCCACATCATGTCGCGACCCAGCTTTTTATACACATCATCAAGTCTATCCCCGTGCATTACCCCTGGTATGCTTCACCTCGCTGCAAACAAGGGAGGTATCAATCACCAATGCCTAACGTCAGAAAATAAGAAGCCATCCATGCTCCTTGAGGCGAGTTATCCAGCCCTTTTAAGTGCGCATAGTATCCCGTCGTTCTTTTCCCCTGTGTAGACAAAGAACGCTCACTTGAACCCCGTCCGCAAGAACCACGCCAAAAATGCAGCATGCGAAATCAAGATTCATTGATCTGTTGCAACCGTTCGGTCCGGGTGAACCGCGAGGAAGGCACTCTCGCCCGATTTTCGTCGTCAGAAACTACTCGGTGTCGCATTCGATGATCCTGCGAAGGTTTAGGTTAGGGCCCCGCACAGCGGCCCATCTATGATCGTCCGTAGAGGTAAGCCTTCATCAGCTCGTATGCGCTCCTGATGCAGATGTCAGCTATCGCTTTACGACTGTGCGCAATGATGTTTGAACTCACCAGCAAATGGCTGTACTGGGCATCGCGGTGATAACTCGCGGCTGCATGCCCTTGAAAAATCCTCTCCACCCACTGTGCTGCTTGACTAGAGAAGCTGCCTCCCAGAGGCCTTTCGCATTTCGCAACTTTGCGTCCGTGGCGGTGCCTCGAGTTTGAAGAAGTGTTTTTATCACCTGGCCTAGTCAGCACATGAAAGTCCATGAATATTGCTACTCTTTCCAATTATCACTCACGTCCAACGGTGTTGTCAATCCAGCGGCAAAACCTCCTGCGACACCACCAGCGACGCAATGCGTCCACGGATCGTATTTGTGTCCTGGGTTCATGATCTTTGAAAGCGACTCGTAAGCCATGAATTGCATTGAGGTAAAGGGGACGGTCATCGCGAGCGTGGTCGGGTACGAAACGTAGAACGCTCGCAAACCCTCAGTTCGCCAGACCTCGCTGGCGCATGCGAAGACATTCCTGTGTGTCGACCCATGAACCTGCATGCGTTGTTTGATAACTGCAGCCGTATTAGCGGCCGTCCACTTTTGAGAAGTAGGACGGGTCAATTCTGACCATCGAAAGGATTCATTAAAGCGTCAGACGCTATTGTCGCGCAAGCGCCAGAAGTGGCAGCTGCGAGAGGTGTGTGTTCGTCTGAGTTCTCGTTGCCGCCCATGCCTTCCTTGACGATTTCGTAAGTGGCGAAATAGACGGCGTGAGCTGGGCCAGCGCCCAATATAACCGAATTGACTCCTCGCCATAGTGATCCTGCTCCTTCCGCGCGCGCTATTGTCTGCAAGGCGTTCGAGAGACCGGTGTATATGGCGGAGGGCGAGGGATTCAAGACTTGCTGCGCGCCCGTCAATTTGCTTCCTTTCTCTCACGATGCAATCTTGCTCTTACCATTCGAGTCTTGAGGAGATCGACTGGATACTAGCAATCAGTCAGCATATTGTTATCGCCATGCACTATCGATCCTGGTCGCATACCATGACTGTGTGTTCGGCAATACCAGCAAAAGCACCAGCAAGCATGTTGTTTGCCAGTGACGCGTTTGGTGCTAGACCCTCATAACTATGGTCACGATTAGTCGGTGAAGTCTTCTACCAGAATTGCGTCGGCGTACTCGTAGTCGTCGGCGTCCATGGGCCTTGCTGGGTGAGCAGCCTCCATGTTCGAAGCTTGGATTGGAGCTTCTCGCCGCACCTTGACGCTCCAGATGCGCTTGAAAGGAGGACTGCGGAGAGGAACAGCGACACTGTCGACCGGAGAGTCGAAGTTGGTGAGAGCGACGAGCGCTGATGCTGTATAGCGAGGCTCAATCGAGATTTGGGTGGTGGTAGCAACAATGATTGGCACTAGGGAATTTGTAGCTCCGCGGGCCAGAATGTCTGCCGAAATGTCGTATTGGATGCGTCTGTGAGAGCCGTAGCGCCGATCCTCAAGACCTTCAGATCCTCCCAGTTAAGGAACCGAGACGCTGCTTGCCGGCCACAGTAATGATGCTCGACTCGACTTTGCACGAAGTCCGAGTCGCGAAATTATATCACCAACCAGCAATCGAGTCGAGAGCGAAGAACATCTCGCAGCGCTTTTGCTTCTAGGACTGAAACACAATATCTGTAGTCGCGCTGACGTCCGCTCTCGGACATCGCTCTTCATACTCGCACGAGTTTTGTACTCGACCGTGGGGCCTTTGGTCCGCGTTCTGGCTTTCCAAACGCCCCGGGCAGGTTGCGCTCCTTGCTCGTCTTTGTCTATCGAGCAAGGCAGCCGCGAGGAGACTTAGGTAACCGGGGCGCTGTCATTCTGTACCAGACCTAAGCTAGCTACCTCCATCGGCGTTTATTTAGGTGTCACAGGCGACAGTTGTGATATTACTAGCTGGATTTTGGCTCTGGTGGATGGAGTTGGGAAGTGTCTGCTTTGCAGGCTCAATTGGGGGAATGAATAACCGACGATTAAAATGAGGCATCCTCAATTGTCTCCTCTCCAACGGCACATCGATGAGTCTTTTTGTTGATAACGGCAAGATTGGGACTCGCAACCCGAGTCAGCCTTGTGCATTCCGATGACCTGATGAAGGACACGGGTCTATGTGCGCATCTGAAAGTACTTGAAAAGCTATGAGAGTACTCTTCCTGGCTGCTCTTTCTCTGCCTCGTCCCTCGCCGTTGTCGCAGGCTCAGACAGCTCCAACTTTCCCAATCTCTCCTCCGCCAGGTCGGCCTCCGCATCAACCATCTCAATCTTTGGACCGTTCTCAGGCGCGTCAACTGTGGTCGCCGCCTCTGCCGCCGTAGCTCCAGTCTTCTCGAAATGCTCCGCATCCGGCTTCACTTCTGCAATGTCGCCAGTCGGTGCCGGATTCACTGCAACAGCATCTCGAGATGGGAGAGCTGGTGGCATGGCTGGTGCTGGCGGGGGCCGTTCACTTATTTCAGGTGAGGCCGGCAGGGTTGCTTGCTTGTCCGGGCTGTCTGAGCCTAGCTTTGGTGAAGCGAGGGATGTGATGGTGGCTCGCCGTGTTCGTGCCGCGTCGATGGTGCTCTTGAAGTGCTCGTCCTGGACAATCGGGCTTGTTTCTGCTGGTCTGAACTCGAACTCCTCCTCAGCAGGAACGGCTCCGCTGCCAGCCTCACGAATTTCCAGCCCCTGATTCTCCAGCGCCCGAACACCATAAGGATCGGGATCTTCCTGATCTGGGACACCGAAGACGTGAGCCGGCCCCTCGATCTCGCAGTCTCCGGGAGGTTTCTCGTCAGGGATCATTTTCTCGTCCACTTCCCTGCCTTCTGCAGCTTTGAGCGTTTCCTGAAGTCGGCGAACATCATAGGGAGCATGCTTGGCCTTCCCACTCACAATCTGCCCCGCCGTAATCCTCTCTCCGTAGAATCGCTCATTTTCGTCCGTACGTTCAATCATGATGGTCCCATCGAGGGCAACGCCGGCGTAGAGCCCTCGTGATTTCATGTACGTGAAAAGCGGAGCCTGTCTTTTATGAATCTCCGTGTCAACCACGCCGCCCATGCCAACGGGTCCAGCGACGGCGCTGAGCTCCCCGCCAAGTGTGAGCCGGACGTTCGTGAAGCCTTCCAGAGCCTTGCGGTTGTTAATGACAATTACGCAGTCGTAGATATCGATGCCAGCTAGGAAGCCAATGCCGGCGGTGTGCAGCATGATGCCGGATGGTGGTGACCACGAGCCATCCTCAAGACGTGCAACGAGCACACCACTGCCTCCGGATCCAGATACCCAAAGCCCAGTTCTCATGGTGGTGAAAATGCAGAGACCGACTGCCTTTTCTATCACTTCTTTGGGAATCTTCTTGAGTACTTTTTGTTTCTGCTTCGGACCTTCTGCGGGCTTGACTTCTTCCTCATCATAGAAACCATCCTCTGTGAATCAATCAGTACCCATCCGAAAACAGATTTGCAGCAAAATCGTGTACGTACTGCAGAAACTCCTCAGGATTCTCGCAGCTTTATCACTCTCTTTGTCTAACGTGGTCGGCCAAAATGCTTCCGATCCCAGCTTATTGGACAATTTGTTTACGGGTGCCCCAAGCTTATCCGTCCACTCCCACAGCTTGTCAAACCCCGCCTTGCTATTTTCCTTGGTCTTCTCCCAGATGGTCTTATCCGCCATAATGCTTGAAGTATGCCGATCCGATGCGTCTGAAGAGCCGGGAGAGCAGGCAGGGATAAGAAAGCGGGAGGACAGTTGTAGGAGCCGGTATGACGGCCAATTCGAATGAGGGCCAGGAAGACTTCACCGTGGCCTGGCAACAGACCAATCCTGGCTGACAGATCAGTTCGTCTTACTCGGCATTTGGAATAGAGCACCAATCCAACGGTCCCCGAGGACCGGACGGAGCTTGAGGACGGACCCTTGAAGGTCTGAAAGATGGCAGGCAGAGATGAAGAGCAATGACGTCATTCGAAGCACGATGAATGCCGTGTCCAGCGATACCTGACACTTCGATACTTGGCGGGATCTTGTGGTGAACACTCAGATACACAATTCCTGAACAGCAAGCAGGCGACGAGCCAGACAACGATGTAAGCGCATAGCGCAGTTCGCTGCCAGAGATCAGATCATACAAACGAAAGACGTTGTAAACCGATTCCTTGTGTCAATGTAAAAGACAAAATCATTATCCGAAAACAGCGTGGAGAAAACCTATAACGCAAATCAGCTGTCTACATAATGCGTCATGTAGTGTAGCACGAACAGGCCGCTCTTCGTCCAGTTGTCGAGGTTACCACCAGCTTCTTTGGGCAGATGTGGACGATTTACTATTCAGAATTGCTGTCTGGATGCTCAACTATCTGAACGGAGAACGCAAAGCTTCTTGTGCTCGGTTGACTCATATTGAACGGAGTGAAGGACGGTCATGATGAATTTACCCTTGATGGACCTAATGATCTGAAGATTGCTGTGGGATTTCAAGACCTCTCGCGTTGAAGTTGACTGTGGTCGCAGCCCCTCAAGGTCATACCACGCAAGGACTATCTATACTCCGTCTGAAGAGGGCTTCATCAAAATGATTTAATTACTAGCAATACTCCAACGAAGCCGAGCCACCTTGTGCCTGACAGGAAAACCAATCGGTGCCGTGCAATGAAAGATCATCCCGGATGCTGTAGTAGGTAGGAACTGTATATTCGAATGACAAGAGCTGAGTAAGCACTCCACCGTCCCCGCACGACTGGCTTCCAAACGTCGCATCCAAGTTTCCATCTCCTGTACATCCGTCATCATTCCTACAATACCTCGAGGTGCAACGCGGCAGCTGTCGGTCTGGATATCTGAACATGCGCGCAGCAATTTGCGTCTGAAATGTTTCACATCACAGCATGCAGTCGCTCCCGCGCCAAGTCGGCGACCTGGCGTATATCGAGCCATGATCTAGTTTCTGATCCTCTTATCTCAAGTATAGCTCCATATTTTCTTCTGTCGAAAAGAGAGATCCAGAGCCACTTGATGTGAGCAGACCAAGAGAAGGATGCCGGCAAGGCAACGTGAGATTTCTCGGAAGGAACTCGACCATGACAGTGCCCTTGAACCCATTAATCGCTTCTTCATGTCTGCGACCAAATATATGTAAAGCCCGAGCTGACAATATCCGAGTCGCGTCGCGATCGCCTATCATGTGCAAAATGGCTATGGCTGTTCCCATGACGGACTCGATATTGGCTGGAAGCTCACCCTTGCTCTTCTTGTGACACAATGCGCGGTATCGTCGGCTGGCCCGGCGAAAGGAACTTGTCTTGGTGACTCAGATTGCTCGACAGCAGCCGTCGTTTGCGGTTGTTCCAATACCTCGTCGCTTGCCTCGCGTGGCATTCGGCTCGACACTGCAGTTCCAAAGTCCAGCGCCCAAGTCGGAAACCCTTCACTTGACATCTTGACGGGCAAAAGATTGGGTTGGTATAACCATTAATGTAAAGGCGAAAAAAGAATCCTCTCGTGCCGGGAATCGAACCCGGGTCTCAAGCGTGACAAGCTTGGATGCTGACCACTACACCACACAAGATTGCTGGTTGTCGTTGGGATGTGAGGACGTTAAGACTGACCATGACGCCTTCGCCATGATCCATGATGGCAAACGAGCCGCGGAATGCGCTCTAGAGACCTACTCCAAGTTATTGGGCATGACACATTTTGCAGAGACAACGTGATTCGTCAGCTGTATTCGAACCATGCACGACAAGCATAGACATCAAGATGGGAACTCGAACAGGTCACGATTTCATTGCCGGGTTGCGAGACAAGTTCATTCGTTCACTTTGGCGCTGTCAGCGCAACAAGACCAGATCTAGGTAAGCCTGACAGACGTGTACCTTCCCCATTTCCGCTCTAGAATCGCTCAGACAAGGCCGCTGGCTTGTTGCCGAGAATGCCATCAATTTCCTCCTTGATCTCGGGCGTCAGCTTCTCCGCAACCTCGAGCGCCTTCATGTTCTCGTCAATTTGCTCCGGCTTGCTAGCACCAATGATGGCACTGCTCACGTGCGGATTGCTGACAACCCATCCAAGCGCCAAATTGGCCTGGCTGCAACCGAGCTTGTCGGCAATGGGCTTCAGTTTCTTGACCTTCTCGATGGCGTCCTTCCAGGTCTCGTCACCGTAGCTCTTAGCTTGGCCCTTGCTGTGTGCATCGGTCGCTGTTGCAAAACGACTGCCCTCGGGAATCCCATCATTGTATTTGCCGGTCAGAATACCGAAGCGGAGAGGTGACCATGTCGTCAAACCCAGGCCGTGATTGGCGTACAGACGCAGATAGTCCTTCTCGACACGGTCTCGCGCAAGCATGTTGTATTGAGGCTGCTCCATCACCGGGCCGATCAGACCAAGCTTGTCGGCCACTCGCCAGGCATCAGCAATCTCCTCCGGATTCCACTCGCTGGTACCCCAGTAGAATGCCTTGCCCTGGTTGATCAAGTGGTTGAAAGCCCTGACCGTCTCTTCCATCGGCGTCAGTCTGTCGGGTCGGTGGGCGTAGATGAGGTCGACATATTTCAGATCGAGACGTTCCAGCGCCATTTCCATGCCCTCGACGATGTGTTTGCGGCTGAGGCCCTTGTTGTTGATTGGGTTGTCGCCGTAGGATGAGCCCCAGTACAGCTTTGTGCTGATGACGAGGTCGTTTCGTTTCCAGCCGAACTTCTTGATGGCTTCGCCCATGACACGCTCGCTCTCGCCACCCGAGTAAGCCTCAGCGCAGTCGAAGAAGTTGATACCATGCTTGTAGGCAACTTCCATGCACTTGAAGGTGGCCTCGGAATCGACGTGGCCGCCGTAGGTGACCCAGCCACCGAGAGAGATGGCACTAACGTACAAGCCGGAGCGCCCCAGCAAGTTGTACTTCATCTTTCCATTCTCATTTGGTGCCATTGTGAAAGTACGAAAGATGCACTGGCGAGGGTAGCTTAAGGGTAGTAAGAATAGTCTGTTTGAAAAAGGGGATTTGGGAAGAACAGACTAGCAATGGCAGAGCAACAGCAAAGCAAAGAGCAGATATTTATTTGGATCACATCATAGCAAGTTCGACCCCACAGCTCCACCCAGCTCCTGATATGCTTACCAAGACTGACTTGAACCGGGCAAGCGTGATAAGCTGGTCCGGTAGCAAATACCAAGAGCAACGGAGATCCGGTGGGGGCGGACTGTAGTGGCTTCGCGGGGCAGGCAGAGCTTTCATGACGATGTCATTGCGGCCGGCTGCGGACAACGCCCTTTGAGGCAGGAGAAAAGAGCTCATCGAGCCTCAACCAATGCAGAATGCTTTGCGATCCGAACCTTTCTTGCACATGCTGACTCGCATTCTGGTGAGAGTCGACATATGGCTACCCTAGACGGTATTGTTGCAACCGACGACGAGGTTGCGCACGGAGACATCTGTCTTGGTACCATCAGAGATATTGCTTCAAATGCTGAACAGTGTACTGACATGCGTACGCGCGAGGTTGTTCGAACATGCACCACCTGAGGCAGATGGGCAAAAGTGGTGGCGTGAGTACCACAGCTTCTACTTACTCCGTTGTATATATATCCACCTTGAGGGATAGCATTGTAGATACGTGTATAAATTTATGCTCACGTAGTTCATAACAAGACTTTGCAGAATCGGAAGATGAATCTTGGTCGTGCGTATTTTCAGGACGACACGAAGCGTGATGCATTGATTGGCCAAATGTTTACTATTGATGGTCATTCTCTTTCTGGATCCGAGTATAGAGCTCTAGGAAACTTGGAATGACCGTAGCGGTCGACGCGCCACTAGATGTAGACGTGCATCAGAGCATTGTGATGTATCCCATGATCTTTGATGTGCTCACGTCTCGTCCATTCCGTGGTGCACGAGCATGTGGCCATCAGTTCGCTGAACCTAACCGCCGGGCCGGCCTGGTTGATTACGGTATGCGGAAGACACACTTGAGCACACACAAAAGGGCGCACGTCTGGAAGCGAAAATGGTATATTAGACATTGAGCTGGAGAATATCATGACTCCAGGTGCTAGCCTGCGTAAAGAAAAGGCAACAAACAGCAGCCGCAGCATGCGCAATGGATTTGTTATTAGCTTCGCCCGTTCCTAGCCTGAAAGTACTTGGGCTCCAGGCAACAATGTGTAGTGCAGAGATTGTCAGCAAATTGAAGAAACACAGCAATTCGATAGTCTTTGCGGCAGACAGTCTGGCGGTTCTGCACAAGAGTGTCACTACTAAGTGCGCCGGTTCCCGCGGTTCAACGTTCCACCCCGAGTGGGCTTTGCCTTGCCAACGGTGCCTCTGGCGACTGGTCGACCGCGATTCGAGCCGGTTGAGCCGCGGCTCCATGTGCTGCCGGACGCGCTTCTGGTAGGTTTAGGTGGTCGAAGGTCGGTGTATTCTTCCGGGGGAGAAGAAGGCGTGAAGTCTTGTAACGGCTCCTCTTCCAGCGCCTCCTCCTCTCCATCCTGGTCATCCTCCTCGGTCTCGTCATCCTCGATGGCGATGGCCTTTTTCGCTGATGGCTTCTGGCGCTTCGGAGGCGCTAGATAGTCCTCCTCGGTCTCGTCCACCTCGGCGACGATGGCCTTCTTTACTGACGACTTCTGACGCTTCGGAGGCGCCACGTCATCCTCCTCAATCTCGTCATCCTCGACGACGATAGCCTTCTTTGCCAAAGGCTTCTGACGCTTCGAAGGCGCTGTCTGCGAAGTACTTTTCCTCTTTTTGGCGCCGACGGATGGTGACTGGCCAGAAGTGTCGTTGCCGGGAGTGACGATGCGTTTGCTGCGCGGCGTCTCCAACGTCACCTGCCTTTTAGTCTTGGATACGGCGGACTTTGGCGTGACCGTAGCGGCCTTGTCCACGAGCGTAACCTCTCCGTCGACATCGTCGGCGTCGTCATTGTCAGCATCGGCATTGTCAGCATCGGCATTGTCAGCATCGGCATCGTCGGCATTGGCTTGGGTATTAGCAGCGGCGTCGATACTGCCATCGCCGTCGGCATTGTTAGCGGCTCGTTCGCAATCCTCCAAGTCCTTTCCACGTGCAAGCTCTATGAGTCCTTGTCAGCACTGAACCACGTTCGATGCAGGATGCACAAACTTACGCCGGCGCTCTTTGCAGCAATGTGGCCACAGTGCATCAATGTTGGGTTCTGATTCTTTGAGTTGATTCAGATCAGATAGTAGAGCATTGTATTCGCCGGGGTCGTCCTCGGAACCGGTTGCATGATACGTTTCCCGGATGCACTGAACAAAGCCCTTGGTGAAACGGTTTGCATTCTTGGTGACCTGGATCAATTTCTTGACGCCATGTAGCCCGGTGTCGATCAATTCCTCATCGATCGGAATGAGCTGGTTCCAATGTGTGTCTATGAAATCGTTTACGGCGCTCTTGTTCTTGGCACTAGGCTTCTCGGAAACGTAGGCAGGATCCTGGGATGTTGCAGATGTGACTTTGGACATGTTAGTGACACCGCGCTTCGAGCCACTAGAGGCCCCGTTATAGGGTCCTGCCGCGACCATGAGTTTGATCTCGTGCATCTCATCTGTGATGAGCTCGAGCTGTCGCTGTACGAGCAGTTCGAAGACGCTTAGACTGCTGTAACATGCCATTGTCAGCGACGAAGCAGAACGCGGACGCACAACCTACCGAATGTTCGAGGCGCGTGGCCACTCCTTGGACTGGCTGATCGGGCCGCACTTCATGATGCGCTCGACCTTATCACGTATGGCGGCATCCATCCTGTCCTCCTTTGTTCGCCGGGCCTTCGCCCTTTTGTTCTGGTCCTTCGTCTTCTTCTTGCCCTTGGAAGTCGAAGCCGGCGTGGTAGTCTGCTCTTCGTCGCTGGCTTCGTGTCCGGCATCTTCTTCGGCGCTGCGGTCACCACCGTTGTCATCTCCATCGGCCCCGCCGGCGCCGGCCCGAATCACATCTTCGTCGTCTTCGTCGGGAGCTGCTGATCCTTCTCCAAGGTTTTCTTCGTACTCTTCGTCGTCGTCGTCGTCTTCTACTACCGGGTTGTTGCCGTCTCTTGCAAAGTCCGAGCCGTCGTCTTCGCTCTCTCTCGACTCCGTTGCCTAGAAGTACCTTTAGAGATCGACTCCAATAACACTGGGCCGGTGACGGTGGATTGTGGTCTCGATTTACCTTGAGGCTCTTTTTGCTAATGCGCAACATCTTTCACGCGCTGCGCGGTGGTAGCAAGTTGACAGTTCTTGAAAGATGGCGACGGAAGATGGGCACGGGATGCAACTGCTTCGTCTATGAGAGTGTAGAAGGCCGAGAAGAGGAGAAAAAATTGAAAAGGGAAAGGGAAAGGGAAAATGGTCGTATATGAGTGAATGACCGTCTAGGCCTGACGGGGGTCGAGGGTCAGCGAGGGGCCAGAATCTCGCCTCGAGTTGTTGCTATCTCCAGGCTGCTACCGATCGATGCGGACTTGTACGCCTTCAATCATGTGGCAGGAGCCAATCGTCGTAGACTTGTAGCATTCGGAGGAGCAAGACAGGGAAAGTAGAAGTAAAGGTGGAGGTGAAGAAGATGGAATCGA
This sequence comes from Cyanodermella asteris, assembly GCA_900618795.1. Classification (NCBI taxonomy): domain Eukaryota; kingdom Fungi; phylum Ascomycota; class Lecanoromycetes; order Ostropales; family Stictidaceae; genus Cyanodermella; species Cyanodermella asteris. The sequence goes on from UYJD01000013.1 coordinate 1,018,975, forward strand.
CCCGCGACGAGGATTTCTAGTCGGGCTGCTGTGAGGATTCTTGTGCGCGTCACGTCCGACCTAGCGTGCCCTCGCGGCGAAGGCAGCTGGTTTCTGTATATGGAAGGCGCGACGTCGGGCACCTACGACTCCAGCTCGCGAAGCTTCCGAAGGGACTCGAGAAACATGTATGCGCAAGGACACACGGTTCGGAAATGCCAACTGTGGCTCGGCCGGGCAAAATCCGGACGGGGAGCGACTCGCGACAGCTTGGAGTGGACATTCACACTCCATATTCTCTTAGTGGCGGTGCTCCTCGCTCCCATCTCTCCTGAGCTCATCTCTTCCGGTGGGCGATCAGGTCGACATGTATCCAAGGAGAATCGTGCGTCATCAAATACATCGCGATGGTGCTGTTTTGCCGCCGAATTTTGAAGTCTTGTCCTGATCACCATGTTCAACATCGATTAGCAGCGTCCGTCCAAAGTACTTTTTGCCCTTTATAATCATGTATTAGAATGCTTGCATAAACGAGGCTCGCCAAGTCCAGTAATAGCGCCATATTTTGCCGCCGCTATCGAGCATCGAGTGACACCGTTTGTTGGAGAAGCCGAGCGAGTCGTTTTGTAAGGTGGTGCACGAGTAAAGGTTCCACGTCGCTTGAAGTTTCGCAACACTCGGCTAGTTGCTACTGCGTCTTGTGCCCATGGCGGCTCATGTGTATGTGGCGAGTCAACCACTGTCCGTGGCCGTCCGCTTACACGTTGCGGCGAGTCCTGTTCTCCTGTAGACGACCGCGTTTATATACCGACATTTGTGTCCCGGACGGTGTTTGGGGATGGCCAGGGCAAGTTGGCTGTGTTGCCGTGTCGAGTAACGACCGCGCGCTCTGGCACGTTGTGATCGCCTGCGCTGAAACGTGGCACGTCGCAATCTAGCCAACGTGGAAGATGACATGGGAAGAAAACATGGGAAGACGACATATAGGCCACGAGCGGAGGCTCCGTCAAAGTCAAATCGCGGCGCCGTGCAGACTGAAGCATAAGCACGCGCGAGAATCTTGGTCAACGCCGAGAAGTCGCATGTATGCGGAGCGGCCAATATCTGTCTAATTGGCGGCTCGGTCGAGACGAAAGTCCAGCAAGTAAAAAGAGTGTCGGCGCACATGCTTATCCGCCATCGGATGCAAATGTGGAAAGTTGCTTCGTCGTAAACGTAGCTTTCCTCGGCACCTTTCTCGGCTTCTTGCCATACCGATATGTGCAAAGAGAGTAAAACCCAGTGAATGACGGCTTACGGCTCGACAAACCGATGTCAGCGGGCTCCACGATCAAGAAGGACTTTCCCAGAACGTGCCAGAGGGAATGTTGTCCAAGTGGTCTTTGCGATGATGATGCGCAGTACTAGAAATCGATGAACTCTGCTCCGTCGACGTTTTGCCGTGTCGCGGCGGGAATGAGCTTGTCTGTCATGATGCGCGAACCAACTCAATCTGCCATCCCGGTGCCACCACCTTCCACCCGCCCAGCCAAACTCCTCCCGGCCACGATCCGGCCATCTCTCGTTACAAAGATCATGAAAATGCCGTTTACCACTCAGCGCCGCCGCCGTCCCTCGCCCACCGGTCTTAACACGGTGAAGCTCCAGCCATGGTCGTTGCCCGATCATCCGGTCTTGAGTTGTAAGACTTCCATGTAGCCCAAAATGTAAAATATCAATCTGCATCAGCGGGCCTCCACCATCACCCACCCCCCCGCCCACTCACCAACGAATCCGACCCGGTCTCGAATCCGACTGCGCTGCACATTGTGCAACAGTACCAGAAGTTGCACAGAAACTGCAAAAAAAGCAATCTGCGAGGAGACAAATCATGCGATACGGTCAAAAGAACGGTACGACTAGGGATTGAACCTAGGACCCCTAGGGGAATAGATGTAGTTGAATGAGCAATTCAAGTCTATCGCCTTAACCACTCGGCCATCGTACCTTTCGAACAGGGTGACAAGTCGAACTCGCGTTAATCAATATAACCTCCATCGTCTTGGCGGACCTTGCACTTTACATGTGCGACTATTGCAAAACACCACGACAGCAGGCACGCAGTCTGTACAGTATCGCGACCGCTCACGTTGAAGTGGGAATACAGATTACGGAGCCCCAAACTACTTTGGTTCTACGAGCGTGACGGCGTAGCTGCACCATGCACCATGCGCAAAGGCGTTTGGCGACGTTGAAGAATCCGGCGAAGCCATCTTACCAGCATCGACAATATCGATCGCCAACATGATCCTCCAGCGGTCGCATGTGTCCGAGCATGAACAAATGTAGTACGGCCACGCCCTCGTAGGTATCTGGCGTGTCGACGTCAACGGATTGCATGCATGCACGCACGCACGCACGCATGAACGCGCGCGATTATCGCAAGAGGCCCGGGCCGAATCGAACTTCAACGGTGTGGCGGTGCAGCTGGACCTCGAAGCCAAGACGTCGAAACGTCGAAGCGTCAAATGTCAAGGTGTCGAGGTGTCGGGACGACGTGGCTCGACAGAGGAGAGTTGATGAGGAAAGAACGGTAACGGGATGACGTCAAGACGAAAAGTCGAGGAGAGGCGGGAGCAGGAGGAGGAAGAGGAGGAGGAAGAGGAGGAGGAAGAGGAGGAGGAAGAGGAGGAGGAAGAGGAGGAGGAGGAGGAGGTGGTGGTGGTGGTGTGGACAATGGGGCGGGTCGGCGAGGAGCGACGACGTTGGCAAGGTTTGTGCAAAAGTCGAGAATAACCAAAACCCAAAGGTTTTGGAAAACAAGTTCGTAGTTTCACTGGAACCTGCGACATGCACTAGGAGCGCATGTTCGAACCCTGCGGTGCGGTGCGTTTCCACTACTATCGACTGCGAAAAGGTTTTTCCTTTCTTTCTTTTTTTTTGTGCAAAGGGCAAAAGCAGAAAGGTTTCACGGGTGGGTGACTGAGGTGTTGGGGGCTTGGGGGGGGGTTCCGGTGGTTTGCGGTTGGCTCTTTCCTTCCTTCCCCAGATCGATCGACCAACGTTCCGTGCCACTCGGCAAAGTCCCCTCCCCCCGCACTCTGCCACCCACCCGCACCGCCTCCACCCCATTCTGCACTGCCACACATTCGAATTGGGCATCTTCGAAGCCGAAGCTTCTTTGCGAGTCGCGCTGGCAAAGAGTTTCGTTCCAGATGGTCGCGCGCTGCGGTGTCGGCGACTTGACACCCGGCGTCTCTCATTCCCCCTGCGTGCGATCCGGTTTCTACGAAACAATACTGCAAATGCTCATGAATTGCTTTCGCGCGGTGCTGCGAACAGGCTTTTTCTTGCTGGTCATGACCGAAACAGCTTCGCGAGCCGATTGCAATATATATACAGAAGCTTTACTGGCCTTGCGCCAAAGTACTTTTCCCACGACTGCCTTTACCTGGAACACATGGACGTTCTCTCGACATCGAGCTGTGGATGATGCGGCGTGGCTCGCGGTGGAAAAAGATCGGACGCGTGGCAGAAATGCTGCGTCGTCGACGCATCAGGACGAGCGTTGGTGAGTGGGCCCGCTGTTGATTCTCGGATGGGGGTTACCTCGGCGGACCACTCTCGCTTGGCATGTTCTGCGGTCCTTTTGACGGTCTCGCACGGGCTTGTGGGCAGACTGCACAAAGCGCCACCAGACCAGCTGGTAGTATGCAAGATGTGCAACATGCGCAGCCCCGCAATGTTGGCTCTGCTGCGAAAGTCATGGAACGATCGCATCGGTCTGCCTGTTTCACATCGAGTCCCTAGACGATCGTTGGGCGCAGCTCGGGCTGACGCTCGATCTCAGCCTCTGCAATGGCGTGCCGAGAATGTCGACATCTGGCCATGGCCCCGTATGTTGGCCTCGACACTATAGTGATTTGGTGTGCGTGCAAATGATTCGTTTCGCCACCATCGTCTCTTACTTTCGCGTCATGTTTGGAGACCGACCTTGTCCGTCCGTTGAAAGTTCTGTCGTTTGCCTCCCCCCCACCCCGTACCATGGGAGCCACCTTGACGCGGTGTACGGGCTTAAGCATGACTATCTCGGTGTCCTCTGCGAACAAAGAGCTCTCCCCAACAGGCCTTCTGCCAAAGGCCAATTTTCCCCAGAAAAAAAACAACAACTTTTCCGTCTTCGAGTCGCCTCAAGACTCAACCAGCAACCACCGACTACCAATCGCCAATCACCAACCAGAGCCGGAGCTCGGACGCGGATCGACGTGCTTACTCCGCAAGATATCCCGGCAAGCTAGGTTTGTGCCGAAAAGCTAGTTTCGACTTCACGTCTTCCAAATCGTTGCCCACATTTCATGCCGACACGGACGGCCTCCACTTGTACGACTACACGACAATGGCCAATTGCCGGCGTTGGCGATGCTTCCACGACAGTATAACCGTCGGATGCCCAAAGTACTTTTGGTACCAATCGCGGCCTACATCTTGCAGCAGCATGGGCATTATCGCGTTGGCGTCTGTACGGAACCGAAAGAGCATGACAGTCAATATTACGGATGTCGACCCGCACAAGTCTACCACGACATCGCCAAAGTCGAATGTACCGTCCACGCAATGTGCCGGACCCGACACGCACGTGCACAACTACACCTAAAACCGGCAACCCTCACCGTCGCACCGGGAGTATTTTCGCCAGGAGGAGACGAAAACGAGATGCGCGGATCTACCGACCTTGCTGGCGAGTGGTGCGGACCTGTCTCGAGTGGCACCGAGCAGGCACCGTCGGTCGCAAGACCTAGGGAAATTTGCGATAGAGGCACTTGCCAGATTTCAAAATCCCGACCACATCAAAAGCCAGACGGTAACGTGGATTTCGTGGCCATTTTCAGCGTCTTCTCCCCCTTTACTGGTTTCAATACTCTATTTTCTTCTTCCATTCCTGCCCCGTTTGTTGCAGAGATTTCTCGCACGCACCATCTCAATCGTCTGTGTCGTTGACGTTCGATGAATCACGGCGACGGCCACTACGCAGCCGCCCAATGATTGAATGCACATGGCCAAACCCCTGGATGGACAGGTCAGTGGCTCGCGAATCCGAGTCGCTCGCAACGGCCATGGCCCGTCCAGACTTCGAAATTACCGGGCGACTTCGTTGGAGAGCTAGCCCGACACCGTCAATGCAGAGTCGTCTCGAACCAGACCGAGCCTTGCTTCGCATTCGATGCATCGGGGCGCTGCAGATACCGGTGCCCTACGGCGCGCCAAGATCCGATCACGTGAAGGCCACAAACACCTTGCAACTTCCCCTCTTTTCGCCCTGCTCTGCACCTTGCCACCTTGTTCGTTCTCTGCACTCATCTTCTCCGCTGTTTGGAACCACACTACGCAATGGCTCCCAAGGCGGCTCGCAAGTCCGGCAAGTCCGTCGGCGTCAAGAAGGCCGCCAAAGCTGCAGAGTCCGACGGCTTCAAGAGGAGCATCAGCGGCAGGAGACTCACCATTGCAGAGCGCGCAGACGCCATTGACCGGGACGCTGCCGAATTCTTTCTCGACCAGCGGAATGCAGTGGCCCACAGAGAAGTGACACTGACGTTTCGCAAACATGCCCAAAAGACACAGCAGAGGCAAGATGCCCACCTGAAGCTGCTGATGCAATACACGCGCTCCAAATGGAAGCCTCCGGAGCACGTAACAGACGACGATATACAGAGCCGACTATTTGGCAACAACCACGAAAAGCTGTTCAACATCGTCGGAGATTTCAGATACTGGGTATACATCAATTCGAGACCAAGATCTCTCGACCGTCGCGAACGAGGAATGAAGATGCAGTATCACAGCCTGGTCGGCTATCGGAGGTCACTTCTCTTCTGGGTTGCGCGAATATATTCACAGCTGGGACGAGAGCATGCTCGCCCGAACATGGGCACGCTGACGGAGCACATTACCAAGACCATGCAAGGCCTCGTAAGTACCCATCCCCCCCCCCCTTTCGGGCAAAGTACTCTTGGTGCTTTGCTTATACCGTCGTTCATTGTTCGATCGGCATGACTAATGCAAAGCAGGTGGCCAAATTTGGCATCGAAGAAGTGGTGGAGGATGGCGCCAACGGCATTGGGCTGTCCGAGCTGGTACAGTTGCTCTGGTACGAAACGACCTGGACCGTGTGCATAGAAGTGAGCGAACAGCACATGGTGGCATGGTGCATTGGCCGCGTGACGGCGTGCCGACCCGGCGCCATGGGCCGCGTACACACTTGGGAAAAGCACAAGTTCAGCTGGAGAGACATCAAGTTCATCCTCGGCCCGGAGCTCGGCATGTTCATCGTGATCATACGCTTCAGATCCGTCAAGACCAACACGATTGATCCGGAAAAGGAAGTCCAGCGAGGACGCCGCAATCGCTACATGAAGTGTACCATCTGCTCGCCCAAGAACCCGGACGACCTGCTGCTATCCGTCCCTCACCGTCTTCTCGTCATAGCAATTCGCCGCGGGCTGCTGGTCAACATAAAATCCATCGACGACCTTTTCAGCTCGACGGTCCAAAACATCCTCATCAGAGAGGACGCCTTGGATCAGCCAGTGTTCTTCAAAAGTACTCCGCGAGGCATGGGCCTGGTCGACGAACCTCTGTCGGCCCATAGCCTGACGAATGTTCTGCAGCTCCGCGGAAAGGCAGTCGGATGGGAACACCCCGTGACGTGGTACCACATTCGCCGCCAAATGGCCACCGATCTGGTGCAGCGCGTCGGACTCGAACGGGCCCGAGAGATCATGGGGCACGCTCCCGATACGGCAACGCTGGAACGCTACTACATCCACCTGGAGGAGCTGACGGACCTGACCGCCATCGCCGTGACGACCAAGTCCGGAGCGGTCGAGGAGCCCTATTCGAAGCAGCTGGGACTGGAATCGGCCACGCTGGCCATTCACCGAATGAGCGATGTTACGCTGAAGAGCGTACAGGGTGTTGCCCTCCAGAGGATGACCGAGAAGCTCATTCGCGAGGCCGACGACTTTCCGAACACGATGGAACCGGCAACGCTCAAAAACTATCGCCGGATCAAATCGCGAAAAGCATACGCGATCCTGCTGTCGATGGCCAGACGAGCACAGCGCGAGAACATGACCGCGGCAGACTACCGGGACAGGGTCCACCGGGTCCAGCATGCGGCTGACTTTGCAAAGGTGGTTCTTCAGAGAGTGGAAGAGGAAGCGTCCGCCGAGGATGACTCGCAGCACCCTCCACTCAGTAGCGACGAAGACGCGGCGCTGGAACAGCTCATGCGCGAACGCATCGGCCGTCCTACCGAAGAGTTCGACGAGCACGCAGACGACGACAACGACGACGTCGCTGCCACCGCCGAAGGCGACGATGGCGAGGCCGACGACGACGATTTCGTCAACGTCGAGCTCTATGACGAACTGCAGGCGGGCGAAAACGATCTCGGAGGCACGCCCTATGCCGAATACGCGCGGAGGTTCATGGTCTCGGTCATGGAAAACAGTGCTAACGAGAGAAGGTCGCTCTCCGAAACGACATGCGCTGCTCGCGATGCTGCGACGACGACTCCGTCAGCGAAGAGGCAAAGGAGAAGCAGTGGAGGGACAACTTTGGTCTCACGGCCCACAAGAACGGATCCTTTCACTCTGGCAGGGCACGATGGATTCGCACGCAAAAACTATTGAATCCTGATGGACTGAGTTGGAAGTGCGCCGCCTGCGGCTCCAAACGCTCGGAACTCACCGGGCTCATGAAGCACTTTTCCACCGTCGAGGGAGATTTGCACGAGCAGCTGCGGATAGATGCGGGCTTTTACGAAGATGATTGGAATGTCCAGAGCCAGCACGTTGCCGACACTGGGTTCCAGAAGAGTGCGGCCATGCGTCGTGACCTCGGCTTCACAACCAAATGGCACACCCCCCTGCTGGCGCCACTCGCCTCCCACGACAATCCAGACGTCGAGTACGGCGGACCGCCCGGCGAAATCGACTGGTCGCAATACCAAGGTCTAATTACCATGGGCCCCGACAATGCCACCGCCTACGCAAAGGCGCTCCGAAACTTGGCCGACGAGGCCGATGCCGTCGTTAGATTTGGCCCTCCTCCTCCTCCTCCTCCTCCTCCCGCCTCGGAGCAAGACACAGAGGACGTGGTCATGGGAGGGAACTGAGACGACAGCGTGGCCCACGGAGATTACGCACAGGCGAGTAGCTACAAAGTACTTTGACGATTGCGTCTTGATTGCACGGACTAGCTTCATGGATCGAGTACATGTTTTGCTTTTGCGTCCGAACGGGACCCGAGTTTCAGCAAGTCGAGGCGTCAATCGCCAGCTTCTCTCTCAATGCAGTCTAATAATACAATGCTCGAGTAACCGGCATTTTCAGCACCATCGACTCGCTCCGTTGCCGTGCCAGAGTCCTGCTGGACAAGTAAAAATGATAAAGGAAGAAGCGGGTCACGCCTTGCAAGGTAAATCACGAACGGGCAACAAAGCCGGTCACGCCAACAGTGTGCGCATCGCGCCCAACGGCCCGCAGCGGCATGACAACCACGCCCGGTCTACGGGCGAAGCATGGCACAACGTTCAGGTGCCTTGTTTTCGACACGTGACCAACGCCGCCGGGACGCCTTTGGCAACGTCGCCCGCCGTCACCGCCGCCCAGTCCTCTTCACGTCACTCGAGTCGGAGACGCGAGCTCATTCTGTGCGATATCTCGTCGGCACACGCACAGCTCGGCAGCGAATGGCCATTGCGTCTTGTTTCTGCAGCGCTTGCCACCCAATACTGGCAATGCACCTTTCTACAATTCTACGTTTGTTGAGCCGCGGGTCTCAAGAGCGAGACCCGTAGCTGTCAGATTCAAAAACCAAAACGAAGAGAAAAGAAAGAAAAGAAAAGAGAAGAGAGAGGAAGTGAAGAACGACGACAAGTCTACAACGCTTGACCCCTACCCTACGATCGAAGCCATACCAGTCTGGATCGATCGGTAGCGGGTCTGGAGATAGCAACAATTTCGAGGCAAGATTCTGGTCCCTCGCAGACCCTCGAGCAAAACCGCCAAAGTCCTTTGGCGGTCCGTCAGTCCTAGGCGGTCATTCACCTACATTAGCAATTTCCCAACCACAACAAACAACACTTTCCACCGACGGCTTTCCTGCCCAGATCAGGGCAAGCATAAAGCCGGCACCGCACGGCAAGGCAAGGCAAGGCAACCCAAAGCATAGCAGCCTGAGCAAAAGGCTTGGCAAGCAAAATTTGGCCATTTATTCTTGCCGCGCGCGCCTCACAACCTCTTCACTCTCTCATCCCACTGATCGAGACCAGAGGCACGCGCAAACCACCACATTTTGCTGTCAACAGTCAGAGATCAATCAGAATCACCACGCAAGCAGTCTGCTTACCACTGACCCGCGGGATAGGTCATTGAGACTCGTTTGTGGGTGTTGCGCGTGAGCAATCACATCGCCAGACCCTTCACTTACCCTCCCTCCCCTCCCCCACCAACGGTCATTACCGCAGCTCAATCATAGAACAGACCGACGAGGAAGACTTTTCGTGTCAGTGTTATCTTGTTGAAGCGTTGTTTGTCCAGGCGAGACTTTGGTTTTAAAATCTGTACCATGTCGAGCCCTTATGAAGCCCATGTCAAGCCGCCTGGCGCCATTGCGGCCAGTAACGACGAGATCGATGAGAAAGCCAATGTCAACATCGGTGACAATGACGGCGCAGCCAACATTACCGACGACGGCGCTGGCAACGACGGGAGTGACGATGATGACGAGTCGAGCGTGTACGAAGCTGCAAATGACGAGCGCGAAGAAGTTCCCGACACGACCGACTCGGAGTATTTGAACGGCTTTGCGGCAGTGGCGGTGTACCGAATCGCTTCCGACGGCAAAGAGTTGAAGGCGCACATTGGCGATTACAGTCCGGCGCATTTCACCCGCCGCGACAAGGCAGGCAAAAAGACCGATCGCAAGCCCAGCCGCATCACCAAGACAGCGGTAGCTGCCTTCTCGAACCCGCACTGGCGCTCCTGCATTCAAGTGCACACCGACTTCCAGGAACAAAGCGCGCAAAACGCCAGCGAGTACGTTACCTCTCACACCTGGAACATCCGAATCCAGGCCCACGTGAAAGCTCCCGTATCCGTCGCACAAGTAACCGGCGCCGAGCCCGAAATGGTACTTTGGAAGGGCGGCCACCCCATCCACGAGTATGCACGCACGAACCGCCTGACCAGGGTCGAGATCTCGAGCAGCCGGGACAATCTGACGCTCGAGAACATCTTCACTCAGGCGAGCAACAGCGAAATTGCCGACAAATCCAGACACTTCAAGCGGGCCAGTGCGGACATGCAAGCGATCCTGGACTGCGCCGGTAACGAAGAGATCAAATTCGTCATGTTCATGTGCCGGGCGTATGACCTGGTGAAGACGGGTTTCGCCACTTGGGACGCCGCCGCGCTGCTCGAGCGAACTTGCAACCCGCTCAACCTGTACTTCAATGGCAAAGACGCCGCGGTGCATGAGTATCGCATGCAGCTGAATAGCGAATGTCATTTCACAAAGCAGAGTCAGCGCCCTCGCCCCGCCCTCAAGCCGACGCTGGCAGCACACGATAACGCCGAATTCATCACTGCCAGGCAGAATATGATTGTGACGGAAATCGAACGAGAGCAGGACGTCATCGACGAGAACGCATACCTCGAGCACTCGCTCGTCATGTACCAGCCAAGCAGCTCCACGCGGGAATACCTCGGCGTGCTCCGACTCCATCACGATACCACACTCCGCTTAGGAGACGCGGCAGAAATTGGCATACATTTCCTCAACCTTCCCGCGGGACAGCTCTGCGATAGCTGGAAGGGCACCGTCATCACCGAGCAGTTGCCCTGGATCGGCACAAGCGACGTCCTCGAGATTGAGAGGCCGCTTAACGATGCTGGACTGAGCACGAACACTCCAAGTGTCATCAACTCTGGCCTGGATAAGAAGTACTTGTACGAAGACCGCAAGACTATCGAGGCGGCCTTCAACAACGCCGTAGATGCACAAGCCAACCGAGTCAAGATCATAGCATCGATCGACTCCAAGGCCGCAAAGACCTACGCTTACTCCAACACGATCGCCAACACCAACCACCAGTACACTATTCGCGTGGGCAAGGCCAAAGACAAGGGCAAGGCAAGAGAGCTGCCGAACAATGCAGACGACCTCGAACTGTCCACCTATCGCAAGGCAGCGTGGGCCACGAATCATGCGAGAACTGCTCTGGGTCAAGATATGTGCGCGCAGGATATTTCGCCACTCATCCCGGGCAAGGTGGTCATCGACGAGGTTGCCGAACTGTTCCCGGCAAAGGAGTGGAACGACGGCCAGACCTCAGCCTTTCGCGCCATGGACGAATTTCGGGACCGTGTGATGAACATTCAAGGACCCCCCGCCACCGGCAAAACCGAGATGATCGTTGCCACTGTGGGCGCGTGCGTCAAGAACGACATGAAGGTTCTCCTATGCGGTCCCTCCAACGCGGTCGTCGACAATGACACTAATAAGGTCTTGGCTGCCTTGAAAGAAAAGCCCTTCTTTGCCCACGGAGACGTCCTGAGAGCATACACAAAGACAATCACGTCTCGCATCACGCAGATTGAGATTGACAAGTCAGCCGATCGAGAATACGACCCCCTCAAGCGTCCACCGATGGAGAAGATGACCACAAAGGACGTTGCCGCCACGCTCAACAATGCCCTCAGGCGCAACCAGCGACCCTACGACCAGATCATGGACAAGCGCTTCACCATTCCCGGCATTGCCGCCGGAACCGTTCTTCTGGACAAGTCGGGCGTACTCAACCTCCCACCGCCGGAGATTCGACGAGTCGTCGCCCCCCGTCGATACAAGACCGGCAAAGCCGCCGAGATTGTCGAGGAAAGCAGCGAAGGAGAAGACGACGAGTACATGGACGACAAGGAACTCAAGAAGCAGCATGCCGCCAAGGTCAACGAGGAAAAGGCAAATCGCAAGGCAAAGCACGAGGAGAACATGCAGGCCATGGTCAAAGAATCCGGCAACATGCACGCCGCATACAAGCTGTTCGCCCTGAAATTTGACGAGATGCGCAAGCACGATCTGCCCACCGAGGCTAAGCAGCAATACAGGGACTCCGAGAACGAGGCACTCGGCCAGGTCTATCGCGAAGCCAAGGTCGTCGGGGCAACTGCAATTGCGTGCAGTGAGAAGGTACTGGCCGTCAGCTTTGAACCCGACGTCATCGTTTTTGACGAGGCCGGTCAGCTCTCCGCAAAGGACTATAGGGTCGTCACCACCTTGTGGCCGAACGCAAGGGTGATTCAGATCGGCGATCCCCAACAGATTGGCCCCATGACCGACAACGACGACGCAAGCATGTGGCTGTACCTGCAGAAGCTTTCGGAATTCCAACGCCAGCAGCGCCTCGGCATAAAGACGCATCTGCTCAACGTTTGCCATCGCTTCCCAGAACCGATACTCGACGTGGTCAATCTGACATACGAGGGCAAGCTGTCCACGGTAGTCAGCATGGAGGACCGACCGAACGCCGGACTTGCGATGCGGACGTTCGCGACCTTGTTCAAAGTCGAGTCGTGCGTTCTCGTCATCGACCTAGTCGACTCTGCCTCCGACATGATGTTGCGCGGATCCAGAGGCAACAAGGACGAGGTCCGGGCCGCTGCCGCCATCTCGAAAGCTCTCGTTGATGCCGGTATTCGCGAAAGCGACATTGTGCACCTCGCCGGGTACGATGCGCAGACCCAGCTCAATCGAAAGATGATTCGTGGACACCGCTTAGTCATGCCACGACACGGCATGAAAGCCTCGACCATTGATTCCTACCAGGGCCATGAAGCCGAGGTCATCATCTATTCGACCACTGGAACCAAGACGCTCGGCTTTCAACGGGAAGAAGAGCGCATGAACGTTGCTCTGAGCCGTGCGAGAAGCGCTCTAGTGATTGTCACCAACTTTGCACAGCTCAACGAGCGCGATCCCAGACTCCACGGCACCCTATACCACAGAATGATCACGTTGGCGACCGAGCGTGGATGGATGATAAGCATGACCGTCGCGGCTTTCGAGGCGCAATTCCGAGAGGGAAAGTACCCATCATTCTTCGCCAACAATCCCAAGCTGCCCAAGGCCACCCACGCAGTCGAGAAGAACATTGCGGCCCGTCTCGCGCCGGTCATGGCCTCGACTACTGGCAACGAGAAGATCGACACCGACGTCATGGACGAGCACATTGTTCTATACACGTACTGGTGCTGCGCCAAGTCGTGGGACAGTACCCTGCCACTTCCTATGCTCGAGTACTACCGCCGCGTCAGCTGTGGTCTCATCAAGCTCAATGGCACGGTCATCGAAGCCGATCTTCCCGACGGACGGCAACAGCACGACGCAACGACCGACTCGCGCAACGAACAAGGCCATTCCGAGACGGCAAGTGGCGAGTCTGCAGAAGCCGTTGCCGAGGCGTCACCACAGGAGGCCAGCAGCCCGGTCATGACACCAGAAGATGCCAACAACGTCGCCGACGTCAACGTCGAGTCCGGAAACGATGAAGATGCATCCGAGCCTGTAAATGATCACCTTGCAGAAAGTAATGCCGATGTGTCACCACAGGAGGCCAGCAGCCCGGTCATGACACCAGAAGATACCAACAGCGCCGCCGATGCTCCAGTCGGCCCAGACGAAGAACCAGGCTCTTGCGAGACAGCAAACAATGCGTCTGCAGAAGTCAATACCGAAGGTGAGGGATGGGGTTGTGGCAGCCCAGTCATGACCCCAGCAGATGCCGACAACGGTGCTGCCCCGTCGGTGCACAGCGAGGTTGCAGACATTGATGAAGGTCCGGTCAAGAAAATCTCGCGCTACGTCGTCGCCATTACTACGCAAGTTTGGGACGAGATGTCGACCAACAAGACCATCGGCCAAAACGGTGTAAACAGCGAGGGTACCCGCCATGTCATCATCTCCGACGACGACTTTCAGGTCTGCTACTATGCCAATTGTGTTGCCAGAAGAGTCAATCCCGCCACCGGTCGAGCAGAGGGCGACTATGACGACGAAGAAGGACACGACACCGATCCCGCCTACCATGGCGACTCGACCTGGGTGGATGAGCAATGGTAATTATCGCGGTGCACGGAACGAAGACCGACAATGAGCGACACTGTGAACAGATTCGAGCATTGTGGAAACGGTGGATTCTGATGGAGGATGGTGCGGGAAATGCCTTTAGCCACCTTCACACTGATACTCGCCTACCGAGGAAATGCAATAGACTACAGATCACGTACTCTTTCCGTCGCCATTGACCCTGTAGCCAGTGGCGATCGCAGCATTCCAACGTACAACGCAACGGCCATTTACGCGTACAAATTTGCCGGCACCTTCAGCGGTCCGAAGTACTTTGCATCGTGCGAACCACGGAGGAGAAGGGGCGCGGGCATGAAGCTCTTTCTCCTTTTCCCATGGGTATGCTTGGGAAAAGTCGGAGGCGTTCAGCACGCGCGCGGCCAGACTGAACCTTGTCTGTCCAGCCGATGGAACCTGTAAGAACCGGGGGCCTGCCATTTCACTCACCTTGCGCCGAGACTATCTTGCCTTTTACTCACCCACGCAACTTTTCTCAATCTTCGCCCACGCTACTTCATTCATTACTCGTCTGCGCCATCTCATCTAAACTTCACCCACGTCATCCTATAAGCCTACAACGGTTGGCCCCCGCAGCATAGTCGAAGGCATATCAGTCTGCATCGATTGCGGTGGGCCTGGAGATAGCAACAAGCTCGAGACGAGATTCTGGCCCCTCGTAAACCCTCGAACAACCGCCAGAGCCAACGCACTGGCGGCGTCAGGCCTAGGCGACAATTTACCAACAACAAATTTCAGTCTTCTCCCCTTTGCTCTGTTTGTTATCATTCACGCGTCAAGGCCAACAATTACGCGGACAATCTCACTCAAACCTGAACGAGCAAGTTTCAGTCAGACCTTGACCCGACCATTTCACCTGAGGCTCACTTGAGCTTGGCTAGTGAGCTTTGCAACGGCCGCAGACCTCTATAAAGTCTTGACAACACCCCACCCCCATTCCACCCCCTCCCCTTCTTATTCTTCAACAACACTCGCGCCGTGCACCCTACGACGAGCTCAACTTTGCCGTGATCGATACTTCAAGCTGAGACCTTATCCGGTAAGCATCGACGAGTTCTCGAACCTCGACGCTAACAATTCCATTCCGTCGCGGCTTTGGACTGACGCGTTTATCAGGAAGCACTGGCGACATGAGTGGCCGCGACATGGAGGTCGACGAGCCCAGCCAGAGTGGCCCTTCGACGGAAACGCAACTGCCTGTACGAGCAATGCCGCCGTCGACACCAGTAAAGGTAAGCAGACGCCTCCAAAGTACTTTTTTGGTTGGGCGAAGTATTGACAATTCCAGCGTAAAAAAGGATCACAGACACGCCGTGCTGGAGCTATTGCAGACAAGCCCGGCGATCCGCAAGACCCAAAGTCGTTCATCCAGACCAAGAACAGTGAGCAAATGATGACGGGCTATCTGGGCTATGATTCGACAGTCGACGCCCGCAAGGTCATGCTTTCATGGCCCAGTCTCCGCATGTACTGCGCATCCGGCACAGTCGTGGCGAACAGAAGCAAGCACAAGGCCTATGCCATACTGGACCAAGAATACGACGAGATGAAAGGCCATGCGGAGCCGACCAACCACCCGACCTACAGCGGCAACAATCCGGAAGAAACCAGTTGGAAGTACGACAGGCAGCTCGCGATGCACCTAGCCAACTTTGTCGACGATCTCGAGCAGATGCGCACTCAGGACAAACAACAGAACGAGGCGATGCAGAAGCAGTACTGTCGAATCTTCGTCAAAGAGCAGCCGGATTGGAACATTGCTGAAAAGCTGACGTTCCTCCCACCAGAGAGCGACTCGGATGCTATATACCTCAGTGACATGCCCAAAATGGGCCCACTCGAGTCCGAGAGTCGCCTGGAGCCGATCAATCGTTGCTGGTCCATACTCGGGCTCCTGCGCTACAGAATCCAGGGCTCAAACCCGCTGGTGGCAAGCTCGTTCAGTTCCGACACCCAGGTGAACCGCAGCAACGTTCCAGTATGGATGCTTCCAAAGAAGGCGGTAGGAGAGCTCTTCGCCCAGGTGAAGACTCCAGCCGCCGTGGCAAAAGCAGACGAGCTACCTGCCAAGGACTTTTCGGTGCATTGGGAGAACGCCGATGACATGGAAGAGGTCGGAGAAGCGTTGGCCAAGGGGATTGCGGTTCCCGACGCGATGCAGAAAATCGCCTTTGAGCCCCGGCTCGTCTCAAGCTTGGATGCGTTCCGGGACCGGATCCGACGCATGTACAAGTGCGTCGACATAGGTATGAACATCAGAAGCCTGTCCATGGTGGGCTTTGATGCAACGTCGACGAGAACTCCTGGGAGTCGACGGTCCAGGTTCTCAACGAAGAGCCCTTGGTGAAGTTCGATTTTCAAGTTTGGTTCCGAGGAGCAGACGAAGACGAGATAGAGGAAGGAATCTTCGAATCAGACGAGTTGCCGGTCGAACTCGACACCTTCGTGAGCGCGTCGGACGGAGTGGCTCGCCTTGACGGGACCAAACTCACTGCAAGAGCGGCCGAACTATTCAACACGTTCTCCGAGCCACCATCGGATCCAGTCCCCGAAGTGACCCCTGACGAAGTGGACAGAATCTTCTCCTCGGGTAAGAGTGCAGAGGACATTGGAGACGAGCCAAAGCCTCGCAAGTTCGCCAGCAAGCACGAGTCCTTGGCCTGGTACGGAGGATACGACGTCGACGATCCCGCGCAACGCCGCAAGTGGCAGATTGACGCACTGGGGCACATCAGTAGCAATAAACGCGCAATCACATATCGAACGGAAAAGCTGGCCAAGCGCGGTTTCGCAAAGAACGAAGTCAGGGTCATCGAAGATGCCCAGGATCGCGGGCTCTGGCGAACGATGGCCGTGGAAGAGGGAAACGCTACTGCTGAAAGCACAGCACCAGAGGTTAGTTGGATCAAGCATCTCTTACCCACTTCGGTGTTTTGCCTCTCCGATCAAAGTACTTTGGCGCACTGCTGACATTGACGTACAGATAGAGCTCGGTATGAGCGCATCGGAATACTCCGCCGTCCTCAATTCATTCGGAGGCAGCAAGAACCAGTTGGGCCCGCCATACGACAAGGTCATCACAATGCTGGACCTGGAAAGGACTGCGGTCCCACACGTCTGGAGATCGAAGCTCTTGTACCACAAGGATATTACAACCTGCAACCTGTATCTTCATCAGTGGACAGGAGCGTGGCGCTCATACTAAATCTCTGCCAAAGTTTCCCGACGGTCGACCTTTTGAAGGCAGTAATGAAAGTTCGAGGCCGGCCTGGCGAAGAATATGGTACGCAGCAACAGAGAACCGAAATGCTCGCAGCAGCTGCTGCAATCGGCGTCCGACCGAGGTGCAATGGAACCTTGCTCGCCGACGCAACCGGCCTGGGCAAAACCAAAATCGAGCTCATGGTGGCGCTCATTCACTCCCTGACTACCAAAGAATCCAAGCCCACTCTCATGGCGGTCCCACCAACTCTTGTCGACCAGACGATCGGCGAGATACGTTCTGGCTGGCCGTTCTTCAGACTGGCGATTTCGCACGACTCGCACAGTTTCGTGACGACGTTGCAGCCGTTCATGTTCACTACAATGGAGACGATGGAAGTCGGTCAGGATCCCAAGGACAAGTTTTCGAAGGTCCCAGCAAGGCTGAAGTACGTCTTCGATCCCGCAACGGCCGCAAGAGCCCTCGTGGTCACGTCTTGGGACACGCACGTGGGGCGCGCTGGCGACAAGATCACCAAGAACCTGCCGGCCGTGTCGTGTGTACCTCCAAAGTACGATGCAGCGGGCACGGAAATCTTCAAACTCCCGAAGAGAAAGGTCGTCACCTGGACCACTAGACAACAGGGCATCTGGGGAATATTCGTGGGCGACGAAGCTCAGAAGATTCGACACGTCCACACGAGTACGCACAAGGTATTTCGCTTACATCGTTTCTCCAAGACGCTGTTGGCCACGGCAACGCCCGTGCTCAATAACATTCGAGACCTGTACGGAATAATCAGCATGTTCTGGGACAATTGCGATGAACAGCTGCAAGAATACGTTGCCGACGACCCCGAGGCAGCCGAACAGATGAGGTTGATCATGAGAAGTGGAGAGGCCGCGCTGGAGAACGCCAGCGATCTTGACGAGTCATCTATGTTGAGACTGGCGCTGCTCAGCCCCACCATCATGAGCAGGATCATGAAGCGCGATAAGAAGGTAGACAGACATCAGGAGATTCGACAGCGTATTCGCCCCGCCATGGACCAGCTGGCCATCTGTCGCACTCCCGAGTCGGTGCTTCCGTCTTCCGACGAAGCCAACTTTCCGCCTTTTCCACTACGCAGCATGTTCAAACCTCGCATCACCAAGACCGCGACGGTAAAGTACTTGCCTAGCGAAGAACTGGAACGACAAATCCTCCATCATGACTGTGCGACTCGCTACAACGCAAAGCTCATGAACTGCTACGAAAGGTTGAAGGCGGACGACACCGAACAGCCAAAGACTGCGGTGGAGAGAGTTGAAGATGGCCAGCGCGCCATGTACTTTGCGCCAACGAGCGAGTTTCGCCAGCTGCAAATTTGCAACTTCTCGACAAAGGCATACAGGCTGGACAGCGTGATGAGACACATGAATGCAAGCACAAAGGTGGCACAGATCCAGTTCTTCCGCGAAAACGAAGTCGAAGCCGACACGTTGCGAGAAATGGTACGTGGCACTGGCGAGAAGATTCCCAAGACGGCCTTGGAGGAGCTCAAGTTCCTCTGCGAGGGATCGCCGGCAATTCGCATGATTGCCCAAGAAATCCTCCAGAACAACATTCTTGACGATCCGGTGGGGACTGCAAAGGCGCATCGAAAACTGCTCGTCGCCGAGGCTCAGCCCATTAATGCTTGGTACCTGGAACGATTCTTTCGGGCTCTGCTAATCGACGCGCGCGCCATGCACAGCGGCATCAACAACGTTGGTCGAACAAAGCTACAGAGCAAGTTCAACAGCCCGGAAAGTACTTTGAAGATACTGATCATGATGTACGATGTGAGTGCCGTCGGACTAAATCTACACGAGGCGTGCAATCGGGTCATCGTGTCTACTCTTGGTCGGTCAATCGGCGTGGAAGTGCAGCTGACTTCGCGCATCACTCAGGCTCCACAGAAATTTCCACAGACGATGGTGCGGCGCGAAACTCCCAACAGCCTGACGCAATTCCAGGAGTCCATGCAGATGGACAAGGCTACCGAGATGTTCGCGGCGTCGGTCGACGACGAGAACATTCGAGCACTACTCATCTCTGAACTGAATAAGCTGCAAGAGGAAGCCGACAAGTGCCATGACTCCGACGAGGGCCAACAGCTGCTCGAAGATTACCAGCAGCGACGCACCAACTATTTGCAAGAGCAAAAGGCGAAGGATGCAGCCAAGAGGGCGCGCGCAAGGGGCTTCAAGCGTACTAAGGCCACCGCGAAGGAAGCCGATCAGCTACATCTACCTTAGACGCAGGGCTCTCGGTCTCGAGCATTGCCGGATCGCTATACGGACAGTAACTACGACCATTCCGGCAAGTACATTGGGCCTCAAGCCACCAAACCACTTTGCGAGACGTGCTTGGAAGACAAGCCCGACGAAGAAGTGTTTCAGTGCCAAACCTGCAGCGGACCTTATCACCAGGAATGCAAGCAGTCAGGTGACGACGAAAAGTGTCCGGCGTGTGAAAGTGAAGTCGACCTTGTCGAAGGCGACGGCCTGTTCTACTCCGATGATGAACACCCCGACGACGACGACATGTGGGACAGTGAGGAGGAAGATGAAGATGTCAAGGCTGCGAGGCAGAGAGCTTTTCTGCAAACCTATGACGATGAGCTGAGTTCGGATCCTATGCTCTGCGTCGGCAATCAGGCCATGAGAGACTTCGTGAGCGAGACCCAGCCATCGGACGAGCGTCGACACAAGTACGTCCTCGTTTCAATACCAAAGGGTCCAAAGACTTGGACGGAAGAGGATCTGAATACCGAGTACTTCTTGCGTCTGGCACTTCAGGCGCTGTACAATCGCATGCAAGGTCGCAAGCTGCTGTCGACGTCGCGCAGTGTCCATGTGGCGTACACCCACTTTGCACCAAAGGCCAAGGAGAAGGTCATGAGGACGGTGGAGCACATCTCAAAGAAGAAGAGGAAGCTTTTGAACGGAGCGGTGATCTTGGAGGCAAGAAGCTAGACTTACTTGTCTCGCCAATGGCAAGGTTCCATGGAGTGACGGGTCACTGCCTATTTCGATGTTGTCGGATTTGACGGAGGACGGTTCTTTTTCTGTTGCCGGGTGATTCACCAGGGCTGTTCAATCAACTGAGTTTGCCGAAGAGTCGGAATGGCCTATTACTGTACCATGGCATGGTAGTGGTTCACGAATTGACAGTGTCATTGTGCTCTACCTTGCCATGGAGCCAAAGTACTTTGAATGAATGCCTAGACTTGCCTAAATCAATTGTGTTCTTGCATACTTCCTTGCCATGAAGCCGAAGTGGTTTGCCCGTACACACTGTCCCGAACAAGTAAGCTATGCAAAGGGTCTTGAGCGGGCTCAAAAAGGCATGTGCTCGGTCGCAAGGACGACAGAGTAAGACGAACAAGAGCGTTGTGGATTGCAATGCAAATACGAAGGATGGTGTAAGGGGAAACGGACCATGCAGCTTGAGCGTGCCCGAACACGGTCTTTGTAGTATGCGTTGACTGTGGTCTTAGGGGCAGACAGAGGGATTCGCGAGTCCGTAGTATCATGGCGGTCGATGACCAGCCCGCTACGGGACATGAAATTTGCTACCTGCGACGCGAAGTTGGTGATTGCTACCGACATGTTCACCTCGAAGATACAAAAGGTATCATGTACCGACTAGATGACACGAGTCGGCGTCATGGATGATCGTCATATCCATAGCCTCTACCCGTGTTGCGGCACACGACGTGCTTGGTACCACCACCGCACACCACGGATCGGAAAAGGACTTACTCACGCATTTTGGACAGACAGATCTGCTCTTTTCGTGCAAATGTAGGACCCGGCGGCAGGACTGCGGTCTACCAACGGTAATATGCCGACTTTGATTATTATAAGCCCGTCCATGCCGAAATGGGCCACAATATCGTTGCGATCCATGAATCTATGGACTCAAGCATCGTCTTGCCTACAGATGGATCCAGCTGGTCCATTGAAATGGGGACATCATTTCTTGGTCAGATCTGTTATTATGTTCCATATCTTCTGCTGTGCGAATTTATTGCTTGCCCTACTTCTTCCCTGTCTTCTACATAATCCCACTCCCCGTGTCTAAAATCAGTCGTCACCCTCTCACAGACAGTTCAAGCCGCAATGCTACTTCCCAGCGCCTTGTGTTTCCTCCTCGCCTCCCTCGTCGGCCTGGGCACGGCCGTCGAGGTCGCCGACAACTCAGCGAGCGCCATTACACCGCGTCAGGAAGGGTTCCATCCCGAGGGTGTCGAGCTCACGCCGCCCGCGCCGCTAGGTTCTATGACGAATCCTAAGCAGTGGTTGTGGAACATCGCGTTCAAGGTATACGACGACCTTCACGTTGCTCCGATGAACGAGAAATGGTTTGTCGCCGCAAATGTCCCTCACGAAACAATAAGCGCTCTCACATATATGTGGACGCCGTACATGCTCCACGCCCTCAACAATTTCGTGAAGAGTGACGCAAACTTGGTCAATGGGAACAGGGTCAAGGAGGAGATGATGCATCAGTTGATAGCTCAGTTCACGGATGCGGTCCCAGACTACAACTGCTTGATCGTTCACAGAAATGTGAACAAGGACAAGGAACCGGTCAGGCATTTGCTGGAGCCGACGTTGGTTCATAAAGAGTACCAACTGGAAAACGGACTTGGGATGGGATACGACTTTATGAGCTTCTACCTTGGCTACTTTAAGAGGGAAGGAGACGGTCAGTCGTGAAACCTTGTCTCTGCGCTGCGTATGCTGACGAACGCTAGGCGGTTTCATCAACTGGGCATTTGCTGGAAATTACACCCGAGCCCCAAACAGCCCAGAAGTCCTATTCGAGCCGATCCTGCACGCGACCATGTACGCATCAGCGGATGACATTGTGTACGACGACTACTCGGAGCCACAACAGCAGGGGGTCGAGCCAGAGGAAAGTCCCCTAATTTACATCGAGAACGGGGAGGTCGAATACAAGCCTTCAGAGGAATCCCCGAAGAAGCGTAGCTCCGCTCCTCTGAGGAGAGACAAATCACTTCCCGCATGGAACTCTGGCATTCACCGTGGAGATGTATTCACATCAGCTCCGAAGCGCAACCTGACCGATACAGACACCTTTCAGCTGTTGCCCAAATGGGAGTCTGTCCCAGAGCGCACACACCGTCCCGCGGCAGCAACGTCCAAGCGCGATCTCGCACCTGACGATGGCACGTACTTTGTCCACTGCAAGAACGACACCGCAAGTGCAGTGTCCAACTCTGGAGTTGCGTACTATCGCGACCTGAAGCCGGGCACGAACAAGGGCCAGACTCCGGACGAATTTGTGTGGGTGACTGAGAATCATGGAGACTTTTTCCGCATGAGCATGGGTGCGGCTGAGTTCAAGAGAGCTGCCGCCGCCGTACAGTGGTCGATTTTTGGGCACGCCATGGACGACTCGACGCCGGTGGGTTCTGTGGTCGGCATGGCGAACGATGGCCTTGATCACTTTTGGATGTACAAGGATGACGGTGATGTGCTGTTCGAGGCCGAGGAGTACAAGTGTTTCAGCCAGTACTATGCCTTCTGATCTTGAGGCAAGTGTTGGGACCGCAGATGTCCAGAGAAGTACCTCTTCACTATTTCAGTCACATTGTTAGTATGGGTACAACAGGATGACAAAGAAATCCCGCTTCATAGATGCACATACAAAGGCCGTCCCATGTCAGTATATCATCAAGCACTTGACCAAGTGTTTGATTGCCCGTTGCCCTTCCTCTTGAATCCTCATTCGTCTTCTTTCCTCCCTTTATCTTTATTGGGGTCATGGTCTTTGTTTCTCCAATTCTCAGCCTCGCCGGGCATGCCTTCGAACCTTGAAGACCATCCTCCGGAATGACCTCCCATGCCGCTTTCTCCCGGAACATCATATGCACCATCGGCTTGACCAAAGTGGCACGCTTCTCTTCTGTACACCACAGCGTTCCCAACGCAATATTAGTTGTCCGGACGCTGCTCTCCACATACTGGCCGGTTTCCTTTCAGAGCCGGGGTCGATTTGGGGTTCGCATGACAGCAGCGGACTGCAATGTCGTATCTCGAATGCCAGTAGCATGTCTCGTAGTTTACGTGATATACTTCGATACCCTGTGACAGAGGGTTGCAAATGCAATGCAGTGTGGCGGCTTCAACCTGAAGTCAAAGCCAGGCAAGGCAGGTGACTGAAAGTTGTTGAGCAAGTCCTGGAACATCTGATTACACTGCGACCTGCGTATCTACGTCGAGCACTATTGTTATAGGTATCTATAGAAATCGATGCTAGCGTACTTCAAGAGGTACCACTAAAGGTTGACATTCAAGCAGTTAACGCAGTATCTTAAGAGATGTCCTTGATCGTACGTGCGCCATGACTTTCAGTTATCCGCCCTCCCGCCTTGGAGGCGGCAGGCAGCGGAGGCCGGACGGCGTTTGGCCCGAGACGACGTCGAGCTGTCCAGCATCCGCTGCCGAATTCTGCTTCGGCGCGTCGCAACACCCAGTCCAACTTTGTCACTCCTTCTCACGCCGACTATGCGGAGCAGGGCTCGGAGGCAGGCTCAGCCTCTGTTGCTTAAACCTGCGACACCATATCCGACACGATGTGTTCACATCTCTGCGACGCCAGCGGCCAATGCCGGACTCCCTGACGGCGAGCTCTCTTCAACATCGATGCCGAAAATCGATCTCGAAGCTCCAGGTACGACCTCTCATCGCATCGCATGCCCCTAGAAAGCTCTGTACAGCTCTTTTTTTCGAGCTTTGCACCACCGCATTTGGATTGTAGCGTTGCGCGCACAGTTTCACTGCCCTTGGCAGTCTCGTCTTGAGACTCTATTACTGACAGCGTCTAGATGCACAATTTGAGGTCATCGGTGCACCCTACTCTCTTCTATCTGCGTCACTTGCCCCTTCTCAAACATTATATACCCGAAGAGGAACACTGGTTGGCGTTTCGGGCAAGGTAGACAACGCAGTCTCGCGGTTGTCTCCTCGAAACGCGCTTACAGCAGGCCCATTGGGCATCCCCTTTCTGTACCAAAAGATTACCTCGGCATCCCCTATTACTGCCTTAATCTCGACACGCTCCCCTTTAACCTCCTTCACGACCGTACACCTAGATGGAACCACGGATTGGATGATCGCACAGAGGACTGGATTGTTGGCATGGACGGGTCAGACACTTACACCCACTCCTATGGTCAATTTTGCTATGAGCTTGGCGCACTGGGGGCAGACCAGAGCTACGGGTAGGGGGCTTCTGGCGCTGGCAGGCAAGGGCCAGGTTTATCAGGTACACGTGCGCGCCGGTGAAAGCTATGTTGCACATCCTGCCAATATCCTCGCCTACGCCGTCAATCGCCATCCACCTTCACCCTACAGATTCAAGTCGTCGGTATTGAGGCTGGAAGTACCGGGAGTTGGGTGGATCAGGAAATTCATGCCGGAGACGCGATTTTGGCAAGTAATGAGGGAGAGCGAAAGTTGGCAGCGAGTTAAGCGGATTGCATACACACTACGAACCTGGAGTCGGCGGACAATATGGGGCGACAGGCTCTTCATGCAGTTTCACGGTCCTACTACTCTCTTACTTCAAAGCAGAGGAAGCAGTGTCAGAGACGCGCTCACGGCGAGGGACGTTCATGAAATTGCAGACATGGAGCCGGGCATCGGTGGACCAAAGGCCACTCTACGCGGTCAGACGCTAGCGGAACGGGAATCGGAAGAACACAACACATCACCTCAATCGGCGCCCACGATGCATGTAGCGACAGTGCGGAGAGACACTGGGGAGGTAAAGATTGATGATAGATAACAAATCGATCTGCTAGGGGGACTAGGAAGCAGGACACATCGACAGGTTTCAGCAATACTGGCTGCTGCACAGATCCGCACTTCATTGTGCTCCTGGCCCTGGAGCTGGGCCCATAAGATCTTCTGGCCTGTCTAACGAGGCCCGCGATCACGTGGAACACCAGACATCGTTGCTTTCCGCAGTCATGAATTGCGTATACAGTAGGGCGAGTCACATCAAATACTACTTTACAAG
Source organism: Cyanodermella asteris (assembly GCA_900618795.1). NCBI lineage: Eukaryota > Fungi > Ascomycota > Lecanoromycetes > Ostropales > Stictidaceae > Cyanodermella > Cyanodermella asteris. Next base: position 1,044,419 of record UYJD01000013.1, read on the forward strand.
TATCGCGTGCCTCTCCGATTTGAGACCGGATTCGAGTACAGAATAGAAAATAAGCTGTGCATTGCTTCGAGTCTCGGTGAAGCGCTGCAAAACCTTTCGGATCATTGACCGTGCTTTGTTTCAGTTTCCAATGTATAAAGAGCTGTGGCAGAACACTTTTAGAATCACAGGCTTTGCGCGCTGAGAAAAAGAACCCACAGAAACTCAGCCTCCGCAAATCACAGATCGAAGATGCAGATGTAACCCCAAGTCATCCCCGCAATTTATCGCTCAAAAGGGCGCCACAAGGACTGATTCGTCCTACGCGACAACAACATCATGAGATACAACAGTAGCAAGAATCAGCGGTGTTCCCGGATGTACGAGGACTTGGAGCACGCCATGCGCCTGGGAAAGTTGAAAGCCAAATACTGTCTACCTAGAGAGAACCTGGAAACCAGCCTATGGAAACTTGGCGATAACAGGCAGTAGCCGGTCGGACCAACACGCTAGCTATGCCATGCTTTCTGCAGCTGTGGGGAAGTCTTCGCACTTTATTCTACGAGACAAATACTCGTATTCGCTTCTCTTAAGGTAATTATTCGGCTGAGTGACAGTGTAGCTGAATGATCCCCTCAATCACCGTAATGCTTTAAAGCTATCAACTGGGGCATGCCTGGACCTTTCGTCTCACTCTCTTGTCATACCTCTTCGTGATACTCGGCTTTACTACCTGCCTTCCCGCCTGCCGCCGTCTCATACTGTATCTCTTCACACCCCAATTTCTGATTCTCACCACGAGATGTCTCCCCAGAAGCCAACAATCATCCTCATTCATGGCGCCTATCACGGCCCTTGGTGCTGGGAGCGCGTCGCCCCCCGCCTCGAAGGAGCCGGTTACGAGGTCCTCACCCCCTTCCTTCCAGCTTGCTCCGGACCCCGATTTCCCCCCGTTACCACGCATCTCGACGACGTCAAACACATCCAAGAGATTCTCGACAAAGTCATCGTCACCGAAGGCAAAGACGTTCTCCTCCTCGGCCACTCCTACGGCGGCATGCCCGCCTCCGGCTCCGTCCAAGGCTATGAAAGAGGCCACGCCGGCCGGTCCAACGGCGTAATCGGCGCCGTCTTCCTGTGCGCCTTTGCGCGCGGCGTCGGTGAGAGCCTGATGACCGGCCATGCGCCAACCACCCCCCAGGAGGCGTTTGAGAGGCACCCGGAAAATCCGACGTACGCCCGCATAAAAACAGATCCGACGCCGTACTTTTATAGTGAAACGGCACCAGAGGAGGCGAAGGTGTTTACGGATAGGTTGGGATACATGGCGTTGCCGGCGTTTGCGTCCGAGGTCGTTTCGGTGGCATGGAAGCATGTGCCGTGTTCGTATGTGTTGTGTGTGAAGGACAAGGCAATTCCGATCGAGGAACAGGCGGAGATGTTGAGGAAGGCAAATGCGGAAGCCAAGTACCCTTTTACGACCTACAGGTTGAATACTGATCACAGTCCGTTTGTTAACAAGGTTGATGAGGTGGTGTGGATTGTGCGGAGGGCTGCTGGGGAGTCTTGAATCGAAATATAGCCTGTGATCCGAAATAGTTGGAGATTTTTGCCCCCCGGACGACGCAGGATTGAATCGAACAGAGACATGAGTTGCATGGCGTCTTTGTCGTGTTCATGGGCTTAGTCATCGCCTGCCAGCAAGCAAACGAGAGGCTCAAACATCGAGCTCAAGCTCCAAGAACGCTAACAATGGCAAGAACGAGACTGACGTTGTTCGAAACTCGATTTGTCCATTCCAGTTGTAGTCCACGTTGGATCGTCTCATCTTCGGCCGTCCAATGGGGCGTTTTGGGTCTTCTTTCCAATAAGACCCTCACGCCAATGTCTTCGCATGCTCTGCAATTTTGCATCTCGTCAGACTCCGCCCAACTTACCTGTCTCGAGCAGCTCACATGCCTTCGCTATCTGTTCAGTCGCGGAATCAAGCTAGCAAGTCCAAAATCAGCGAGTCTGCCATGATGTGACGACCAGCAAGCAGCAACCGAGTCGAGAAGAAAAGTATAACTCACATTTGTGCCCGCCCAAAACACATTGTAATGATGTCCCTCCGTATCCACAACCTTCGACCGGCCCCCAAACCCTTCCTCCCTCCAGTACTCGCCCCAGCCAAGATCGCTCTCCTCCCTCGCAACATCCACCCGACTGACCGGCTTCTCTTCGGGCTCGCCCTCGACCTGTACCGGAACAAACTCCTTGCATCGAATCAAAAATGTCGGTGGAGGTAAGCTCGTTATCGCGTCGTCGTTCCGCCATTGTGGAAGTCTGTAATCCTTGATCATCTCGCCACCGTTGCGCATGCACTCGCGGATCCGGTTCCGCATGTCTTCGTTTGTGTGTGAGGCGAAAGTTGGCGAGCCGGCGATGGTGGGGCGAGATCGGGACCAGGTGTGCGGGCAGGGGCTGTCGATTAGGATGAGGCCTAATAGGCGTCGGGGAGAAGTCATGCCTGTAAGGGAGGGAGTCTCGAGAGCTAAAGTGTGGGCAACCTTAAGGGAGAGGAGACCACCGAGAGACCAACCTGCAGGACATGGTCAGTATTTGAGCAGTCTTCGAGAGGTAGAAAGACACTTTGATTCGCTGGTAAGGGTCAATTAGTGCAAACCTAGTGAGCAGCGAAAGCCTGCTCACTTGTCCTAAGATGAGATCTCATCAAACAGTTATACCTTGGGCTGCAAGAACTTTGAGGCATCATGGATGCAATGTGTGAGCTTCAGGTGTACAATGACCGCCTGCAGGCTCAATGGTGGCATTCCCGTCCAGCTCTGCAAAAGACAGGTCGAACGCATTGTGACATGCACAGAGGGAAAAAAAACAAGCATCGGTAGAACGAAAGCAAATCGAGAGCACATCAGTCAGATTCACTAACCGCCGAGGAGAAACGGGCCTTCAGGAACCAATTCCCTGATCATCTCCGTATACAGCGCCGCCATCTCATCGATCCCACCCGCAAAGAAGCCGCCCTCGTAGAAACGTGGATTATGGATGCCGTACGCCGTCCGATGGAGGTTGCCGAGCATGGTGTACGACACAATGGTCCCGCCGCCATCGTGAATCAGGACCAGGGGCACGTCGGACGACTTGCCAAAGCGAGGCGCCTTCTGTAACTGGAACGGGTTCGGTAGCTGAGGCGGCATACTGTGCGCTGCAAAGGGGAGACTTGATTTGTGGGCAAAAGCTGAGATGGCTCTGCTGAAAAGAGTGGGAGTTTCTTCAGCGATGCTGACTAATGGGTGGACTGCGGCTCTTCAGATGCAACGTGATGTGCTATCGGAGAGGTTGGAGGGGCGTCAGTCGTTGGACAGCGCATGAGCCGAACCCTCTGCTTACATCAACGCCCACCGGGAGGCTCGTTGACTCAGTTTCAAGCCTATGGCCCTTGACCACTGGGCATCATTGTAAAATACGTCAGTACGGATCTATTATGATTTTGGAGAGTGCCTAGCGTACCCCCATGGCACAAGCTCAGAGAACAGGTGAATTCCCGGCGCCCAAAAACTCAACATATAGCCTTTGACGCAACTGCAATACTAGTGAAAATCCACTTCATGTCTTTAGTAAGGAGTCGCATCGTACTCGATACATTAACCAGCTACTTTTTGTCACGGGCGAACAACGTATACACAGAGGTTCAATGTGGTATTCAACAAGTTCGATACGGAGAAAGAGAGGTTCTATCTTGAGTCCGTAACAAAAGGGGCGGAGAGCGCCAAGAGATGGCTTTGTAAGCGCGGGCGTAGCCGGCGTCGTACATCCAGGGTTCGACCCTTACACTTTTCTATCAAATATCCCTTAGATTACTGTAACGCGGGCACGGGGTGGTTGACTGTGTAGGCGACCAGTGAAGGACGGCGTCAAGTCTGAAGG
>UYJD01000014.1:0-20864 GCA_900618795.1 Cyanodermella asteris
CCTTTACGGTATCTCTCGCGAGCTCAGCGGCCCTGGATCCAGTAGGGAGGTGTTGAGATGTCTCCGCAACGGTTTAAGTAATCTCGCGAGGCGTTGGCGACTGTCACGTGAGCTCGCGACGCTTGCACTGGAGGGAGCAATCGTTGGAAGCATTGCGCATGTGCTCATCTACCTAGTCCAAACAGCAAGCTACCATGTGCGAATGTGAATCAAGAGAAAGGTAGATCATAGCACAACTACTTCCATAGGCAAGTATTCTTTTGTCCATGCCCGAGGATCTTGACGTCTGTGTCCAAAGTCAAGTATCAATATATTTTTCCGCAATGGGGAATGAGATGATGTGGACGATTTTCAATGATGTATCGACTCGACTCGCCACGCTTCTGATTTCTTCCCGACGTTCCCATGGCCCCTCTAGCTGCCCCTTCGATGGCGACTACGATACGTGAACGGTGACAATATTCATGGGTACCCGCAGAGGGCTCAGGTACGTCCGGCGAACACGAAGAAAGTTACCGTCTTCTCCCGGACTCGATTTCAGCGCCTCATCGCTACCGAACACCCAAGATTCTCGCACGACTTACTCGAGACCTGCATTCAGGAGTGAATCTTATCGTCATCATGATAATCTGACAGATTCTCTGCTACGTCTGTCGCGGAAAGAAGCCCGCCCCGTGCGCCTGCAACATCGATTCTGCACCTGACATACCTTTGGTAGGCCAGTTGGTAGGCTTTCTGGCATGTGCGGGAAGAGAGGGGGGGAGGTTCTGGGAGCAGCGATCAGCATTGCTTGTGATGCGAACTGACGAAGTTTGAGAGGAAGGGGCTTGGTCTTGACGGATCGCAATCGTCTGTCATGGCCTGGGGTTCATGTTACTGGAATTGTTCGAAGAGGTAAAAACGAGAGATATGAGTAAAAACCAATGGTTAAATTCAATTTGATTCGAGGTGACCAATATTCTGTCTGGGTATCAGATCGTGAAAGCAGAATATCAGTGTAAACTACAAGCGGGTTGTTCCGTAATCGTTACCTGCAGGTCAAACCCCCAAAAACGCCTTCGGTTATATCAAAACATGATCACTTGCCGCAATTCTTCGATCTGGAAGAACAGTGCTTGTACCCGGCCTTCTCTCCAAAGCCCTTGCTCGGGCCGCCAGTGAATTTCCACCACAACTTCAACAGATTCTTCTGCTCTTCCCTGTAATGCGTTCGGCGATATTCTCGCACGCTTGTGGCTAGTCGTTGAACATGGCCGCCGATTCCTTTCAGCATGACTTCTCTGCCCTCTCGCCTCCAACCTCTGATTCGTTGACGTTCATCATGTAGTGCGACCACGCTGTCCTTAACCGTCTGGCCCACAGATTTGCCAAGCTTTTTCAGCTCTGCAACCATCAGTCGAACATCCTCCGCAAGCCGGTCCCTGGGTTCGTATTCGGTTTCGTGCTTTTGTTCTGGCTCTGCCGGCTTGTCGTCCTCGGGCTTCTGGTGAGTCGACTTCAGGAAATTTGCTTGCCAGTATGGAAGCTTCCAGTACGCGGCGGTTCCGAAATTGACTGGGATGACGTCCGAGTACTTTCCAGTAACTCTTATGCTCAGGGTGATTGTGCCGTATGCCTGTTCCCAAGGGACTGTGATGACGAATCCCTCTGTCTTTGAAAGCTGTTTAGCCTCGTGCTCGATCTTTTCGCCGTCCCTGAAGGTTGCAAACACGAGACCAGTCTCATACGAGCTTCGTCTGTTCAAAAACCATAGCGGTGCCTTGACTAGGATCATGTTGTCACCCAATGGCTCTGCCTCGAATGAACGTTTAGTATTTGGAACATCGCTTTTGACGATCTCGCTGACCGCTCGCTGGGTGGAGGTGATGCTGGTTGTTATCACGGAAACGCTTGTCGGGGTGATGGCGGGAGCAGTCACACCCGCGTCTTGCACAGTGCGCCCTGCAAAGCTGGGAAACACTACCATGAGAGCACCCTGAAGCCAGAATGCCACAAATAGCAAGACGACAGTCATCAAGAAGCTCTTGGACAGGCGAGCGAATACCGACTCTGACTTGCTGTTAGTAGACTTGTCGAAGGAGCGAAACATGCCCGACCAAGATGAATGGCTCTCTGGGCGAGTTGGAGACCCCGCCAGCATTGATGCCAGACATCGGCTCAGCTGAAGTGAGTTCAAAGACAGAAATGTGTCAATATCGACGGGAAGACGTTTGAGCACGGCCGACTCAGACAAAGATGTGCCGGGAATATGAACCACGAAATGAGGGGAGCGGGTGTCGATTGTCAGCGGTCGGGACGGTGCCTCCCATGTACGGTTCGATGTGATAAGGATGGTTGGGATGGCATGTCTTGTCAGGAACTGACGTGCCCTCAGACGCAATGACTTTGACTGCTCTTCGTCGCTTGGAACCAGAATGACGGCAACATCGGGCAGCCAATCTGGTCTATCAACTTTATACAGCTTCGATTCGTGATCGTATGAGGAGTTGAAGGTGGTGCCACTGTCCGTGACAACTTCCAGAGTCTCGCAATTATCGCGAAAGTGAGTGGCACCGATACAGGTTTCAATCTCCATGTTGGCACCCATGTCTGGAATTAGCTCAACTTGGGGAGACTCCTTGCTGAGCGAAACGGGGAGAATATTCCGCCGACGACGTCGAGGGATGCTGTCACCTTGACCGGCTATCAAAGCAGATCCAATCTTTGCCTCGATCTCATCTTGTGAATCCGGAGATCCAACATAGAAAAGTTTCAAGGGGCGATCGAGGACGAGAGGGGCGGCTGCGAGCTTCATTTTCAGGCTGCCCGCAACGTTCTCCAAATCGGACCAGGCTGAGCCTTCAACATAGCTGCGAGCTGTTCTCCCTCCAATAGCAGCCAGAGACGCAACAACGTCCTGCTCTTGTCCAGCAGCCGTGAGCTCCAGCTTCTCCGCGAATGCAACCTGCGAATCCTCTTGAAGAAGACTGATGTCCATGGGTACCTGCACTACTGGTGTTTGCACGTCTTGCTCCTCCTCCTCCTCTTCTACATTATCTGCATTGCTGGAGCGAACTGGTTCGGGAGGGGTCAGCAGGCCGACGGACTGCTGGATATCGTCGACGACTGGAGTTGGAACTCTCGAGATGGCCTCTTCGATGTAGTCGCTCTCCTTGTCGAGACCATATCGATCAACAGCCTCCCAGCCTTCGGCGCCGATGGAGCTGACACTTTCAGTCAGAGAGCTGTCGTCCGGGATGGACGACATAGTTCTTGCGGAAGGCGAGGTTTCTCTGTGCAGCTGGCGCGAGCTGGACAGAAGATGACCGATGTTGTCGTAGGGAAGGAGGGGCAACTCAAGATTGGAGTTGCTGTCGTCAAGATTGATGAGAGGAAGCTGACGAAGTGGGGGCTGAGAGTCGGGTTGCTGCATGGTCATGGCCTGTCAGCCCGACTATTGTACCGTGTACACCTTGATCATGGGCAGAAGGGAAATCGAACAGGTTTGTGAGACAGAGATCAAGGTAGAGGAAGTGATGAGAGAAGACGATCACGAGAAGACTGTACCTGTGGCAGATTACGACAGAAAGCGAGCGGGTTGATGATTCAGGCAGCACCGGGCCAGGCGGAGACGGACGAGTGAGCCTGCGGCGGATGTTTGAGCTTGACGCACCAGTCACGGACGCACGGGCTGCGGGCAAACTATAGCTGCCAAATCCAGCGAGTCCAGGACATGCGGACTGCTTGAAGCGAGGTGTGAATGGAGGCGTGCTGTGAGATGGTTCTGTAGTGGGTGAATGACCGTCTGCATTTGTCGATGATGGGCGGGCGGCGTGAACGTGACGACGACCTGAGCGAGCTTAGGAAGGCGCGACCCGCCTTCTAGGAATGAACCCCGCCGCGGCCAGGGAACGCAAGGAAGGCGCGTCCAGCGTCCCATGACCGGTTTGAACGAATTGAGTTAGTAAGTACTTTTGCACGTACTATCACTGACGCTCGTACTTGACCAGCAAGTACTCAGATGCTTACTTGCAAGTCTGGTGGGGGTGAAGTGCGTGAAATATTAGCCGCTTCCTGCTCAAGCTCGCTCCTCAGTGTCATCACAGATACGTACTAGTACCATAAACATGTACAGTATATCCTGGCGAGTATCTTAGCCTCGTCGTCGCCGATTACGAGCCGGCCCCGCCCTGCAGCCCAAGCTCGGCGTGGTTCGACGGAGAGCGCATCCACCCACTTCTCCCCCTTCAAGCAGGGCGTCGCCGGACAAGTTCCGTCTTCTTTCGCCCTCGCCCCCATTCGCTGGCCGCCCATGTGGCTCCAGCCGATGTGACTTGTCGTACCTGCTACCGTCCGCCGGCCAAGCTGACAAGAGACATATCACAGACACGTCGACCTGCTGCGAGGCCCAAAGCCCGAACGACGCCTTTCCTGCCGCCCAGCCAGGCGAGCTTCTCGATGCTGCGACCTTCTGCAGCATGCATGCACCCTACCTCTCAGCGCCTGGTTTCCACCTCTTGATCCTCCAACTCGTCACCTCGACCTGTCGTCGGCATTGATATCTGCAGCCTGTGAGCATGCGAGCTGTGGACAATGGTGCCACGCTGCCGTCGCTGATTTCCCGAGTCACTGCGCTGAGCAGCCCGCCTGACCTTCACATCCTCGACCAATTTTTGCCCAATGCACAAATCTCTTTTGACTGACACGCTTCATCGCTGGCACTTCGCAGCTTGAATAGGCCTGCCGCGATCCTTGCTGGTTTTTATTCCATTCACGTCTTGGCTTTGGTGCTCCCACGTGCCCTTTGCGCGAGCTTTCACCTCAGATTAGGCTTCCTTACTTCTGCCGCCTTTTCCCGAACAGCCGCACACGTCCAGTGGATACTCGATTTCAATAATTCTAATAAACTTGCGATTGATGAACGGCCACACAGCTTTGAGGCTGATCATTCGAAGCGAACACCGGTCTGAAAATCGATTCGAGATTATGCAGACAGCCGCGCCAGCTTTGCCTTCAGCATGACTAACCTGGGAAGTCCGCTCCGGGGTGCTTCGATCGACTCAGCATGCCGTCGTGCTCCGCCTCTCGAACATGTCTTCGATATAGCTGGCGATGTTACCATCATCTTAACAAGTGACTACGTCCTTCAAGCAAGAGCAAAACTTGCCCAGGAGCGCGAAAATCGACTCGCCGATCCTTGGGATATCGATCAGATTCCTATCGAGGAACTTGTGCCTGATGGCGATGTCAGAATCATTGCTTCTTCGGCCATTCTTCAGCACAACTCGCCCGTCTTCAAGCTATTCTTCCGACCTAACAGTGTGCATTCAAGACTCCTGAAAGAAAACGGCCATGTTGAATTCGTCGACGAAGATGTCAACCCAGAAGCCTTTTCCTACTTCATGCACATTTTCTACAACAACCACGACGAGGTTCCAGGCTACGGTACCGGCGTGAGGCTTGAGTTTGACACTTGGCTGGAAGCTATGGTCATCATGGACAAGTACAATTTCCATCAATCTGCAACGCTGTACACGCGCATGTGGTGGTCGTTCTTCCAAACCCTGCTGCCCCGAAACTACGCTTTATGCCCGCATAGGCGCGAAAGCGATGCCGAACAAGACCTCCGCGCCTGGATCTCGATCGCTTTCGTCATGGGAAAGAAGCAGGACATGGAATGGCTTCTCACACTCTACAGATATTCCTACACCGGCTTCGAGGACCAAAGTTTCGATTTGCCCCTGCCAGAGAAGCTTCAAGTGGCTGAGAAACAGCGATTGGCAGCCATAGCAGCTGTGAACGACTTACTACTTGAATATTACCAATCTGCCACTCAGTGGTCACCAGATCCTGTCTGCAGATGCAACATAAAGCAGCACGCCAGACAGTGCGACCAGGAGGTCTACGACGTATTGGTCTGTCGCTACAAGCACAAGGGCTGGCTTGCATCGCCGAGGAAGAGGAAGAATGGGTTCACCTCACCGGTAGCACAAATCGATTCGAGCAAGGTCTCTTTTGAGGCGCTGATCCGTACCACTGAGAAAATGGACCGATTTCCACATCATTGTAGGGCCTTCAGTGAACGTGAGGAGAGGAAGAAAATGGACTTTCTTGTGGCGTCAGACCAGGGCCTCTTTGGTCGGAAGGACCCAGACCTGGATCGTCAAGACCAAAGTCTGCCTAACTCTTCCACACATTCCGCTTTCCATCAGACGCTACAATGGGACTACGGACTTGGCACTGGCATGTCTGTACCGGTATTTACGCAACCGACGGCGCCGCGGGACCAACCTAACCATCGCCTGACATCTCAGGCTGGGCACTGGCACAGACGTGCTCATCAGAATAAAACACAATTGTCAAGGAGCCGCACTCTGGCTCAACCCAGAACCGGCTGCAGAGTATATGACCCAAGCCTACATAGTTCATCCCAACAAAGAACCAATACCTTCCTGCCGACCAACTCTTGGGGGCAATTTACTCCTCCGAACCAAATGTCAACCCTGAATTCAGCATCTCCACAGGTTCGAGGTCTGGTGAGCTCGATGAATAGCAACGCGCCGTCATCTCACGGACGCCAGCAGATACAAGCGGCCCGACAAGCACGATCGCAGGCACAAAGGAATATCCGACAGCTGGCCACTCGGCGCAACACTGTGAACAGCTCAAACACAGTTCAGACTCCAGTGTTGCATCGCAATCCATACATAGCGGTGCATACAGACCCGAACCCGTTTTGGGGCGATGCGCAAGATGTGTCCGACGAAGCCTTCCACGACAGCGCCATAAATGTTAGTTCGGATTTTGGAGTCTTCGGAGATGCGACTCTTTCGTCAGGCGGGAGCGGCAAAACCCCGAAGTCGCCCATCAACGTTGAGGCATACCAAAGGAGAGCATGGACAGACAATAACGCACCAACGGATATCAGTCCATGCAGCCCATCGCCGTTTCAAGTGGTCATCTCGAAGTTGGGATTGATTGAGCAAGAGCTGCTACGTCCAACGCCAGATTTCAAGATGCCAGAGGTGCTGGAAATTGATTGAATCATCTGGCCAGATAATTCAATGCGTGAGCTTTGTCTCCCTGGCACAGGACTCGGTTGGTCGGACAGCTGCGCCAGGATCACCATTTTTTCAACCGATTGTGAGGAGTACCAGACTGCATTCGACCAGCGGAAGACGAGGCCCGGGCACACTTTCTCTTGCCTGGCCCAGGCACAGCAATGGCGTCTAATTGATGATCAACATAGGATGGCCTAGTGTATAATACCGTGATGCCCCAAGAGAATAGCTGGAAATAATGGGGTCTGCTACGATGATAGACCACAAGGTCAAAATTGGAGGTATGCTGAGAACTGACGAGTGTGAAGGAAAACCGATGCGAAAACAGAAATGCCGAGACGACTTCACGCAAATAAAGTTATCTGAATTCTATACACGGACGCAGGCTTATCGGATACCCCGGAAGCATCATTTGCACTTGCCATGGTCGCTTAATGAATTCTGTACGAGTGCACTGCTCTGAGCAAAAATCAGAGTCTTTGCATGGGCTGAAGCCAGCTTTTAACGGTGCGCCATTCGTCTTCTTTCATTGATCATGCCATAATACATCCCTATCTTTCAATCTCAGGGCACCATTTTAGACGCTTATCCATTCGTTATCCACTGATGATTATTCCATCGAGGCACACGAAAAGCGCTCCCTGACGCGCCCACCTTCGCCCTCCGTAGAGGCCCAGCGAGTCGCGTCAGATTCCAGGCCCGAACGTCGGCCTGGATCGGAGGTAAGGCTTGCTTCCACATGTCGGTCCCTATGCGTCTTTGATCTGGTAGTCTGACTGAAGGCAGTGGAAACCCGATTGAGCAGCCATTCGCGTTCCTGGCGTGGCCAGATCATCCGACTGAGCAGCATGTGTGCTACCTGGATTTTATCATGCTCATCGGCGAGGAATGGCGACGTGTCAATGGTGACCATGTTGCGTAGTCGCTAACTTTAATGATGTACCGATCGAGGATGCGCATCGCGGCTCCGATGCACGCCAGCCAGCCGTGACTCGGGGCGACCCTGCACGATTTTGCCACGCTTACAGCACACCACCGAGTCAAAATCAGAGCAACAACAGGCAATGAGCAGTCAGAGCATTTTCGGACCTACAGGCCTAATCGTGTTTCGCAATGGACTTTGCGCTCCGATCCCGACTCCGGTGCGTTGCCATCCCACGTCGACTCACGAAACCCTCCAATCTCGACCTCGCCGGTAAACCCTACTCTCCCGATCCGCCATCGCAACCTTTCTCGCAGTCCGCACCGTAGTTCGCAGTCCTGAACCGCGAGCGGCAGTAAAGAAGCTCTGCGGTCTCGCAGGTCGGAAAGTGCTTAAATATCTCGTCCTCTTCCCCCTTCTCCTTCACTTCTTTCCTTCTTCATAGTGCAGAGAGAACTGGCTGTGTGGTCTTTAAGTTGAACAAGACACTCATCACGGTGCTTCTCTCTGCACGACCAACAGTTATATATGAGATTCATTCTGACAAAAGCAGCTCACGGTGCTTGGCTTTTAAGCTTGCACCAGATCTTATGTACTGTGCTGTGGGAACACTTCCCTGTTTGTGGCCTTGGTTGAGCTCGCAGGATGTCCATAAAGGACTCGCGGCGCATCTTGTCACCTTCTACACAAAGCGAATCAAGAGCTGGCCTGCGGATACTGTATACGGCTCAACGTTGTTGTTCGTGGCCGAGTTGCTCCAGTGTCTCAACAGACATGATCTTTCAGTTACCAAAAGAATGCTGTTGCCGGGGAGGTGAATACCCAAGCTATGGTCCTGTTCGCGGTTGATCGATCGCCGACACAACGAGGACGGCTTCGTGTCGAGGAGCCACGAACAGCTGGTCACGGCGTCGTGCGAATATGCCATACGGCTCACAATGCGCCTTCACTTACCTGACATTCCGGGCCCAGGGTCTATTCGCCATCTGAGCGTGTCAACCGCATTCAAGCCAGCACGCGGAGCTGCGTTGCCAAACTCTACGACGGTGGACGCTTGGAGACCGCGTAAATGGCAAGCTCTACTCACCCACGGCGGCGAAGGTTGAACTCGTTTCGAGCGAACGCTCTGCTTCGCTGCGCTTCGTCAAGTTCGGTTCGGTGGGAAAATTGGTTTGACATACTTGCTTTCCAACCTGTGGACACAGTAACCGCGAAGGATACTGAATACGGAGCTTTTGGTGTCGATCGTGGTTGCTTCAGACATATGGGAGTTCACGGGGCACAAGGCCACCTGTCGCTTCCATGCCTTTGGGCTTTTCGTCAATTCTAGGGAGCATTCGCTCAAATTCCCGGTCAGCGGTGGCGCCCATTTGCACCCTCCATGCTTCATACGCAACGAACAATCAAAACTAGAGGACTATACATGCAATGTTCTTTGCCGAAGTCACGGAACGAGAATGTTTAGCTCCGAGCCAGTCAAAAGACCGTGCGTGAAGAATGATCGATGAACGCAAGGAACATCCGATCGGTGAAACACGAATTGCGACATTGATACACTGTACAGCATTCGAAACGTCGTCCTCACGTTGCACGAAAATGTTGCGACGGCCCCGTTCGCCCCCGCCAAAGCAAGAAGCAATTGAAGAGTGCGCACGACGATGCAACGCCGTTATCGAAGTCAAAAGTTCTGATTACGGGCTTCGGTGGTCTTTGTCGCGACTGCAAGCATGCCTCGGGAGATACACGGAGAAGATGGACACGAGGTCGGCCGCTGCTTGATATCTACAAGTCCCAGCACCGACGCGGCGTCCCTTGGCTCCTTTCCCCACAAGGATCAGAAAAATGTTGGCGGGTAATGGAAAATGCGATCAGATCACACGGCGGTACCTGAGTCTCCGTCTGGTCCTCCCGTTGCATTTATCACGAGCATTTCCACGGACGATTCTTTTCTGGCTGGTCTCGTCTCTGCACGTGTTCTGAGGCACTGCTGTTTGGATGCGGCTGCTCGATCTGTCTCTCGCCATGATTAGTCGAAAAGAGGGAGGAAACGTCTACGAGTGGTCTTTGTGCGCCTCAAGTCGTTTCGGGTGTTGTCGCTGTGATGTTCAGCCTCGTTGCGAGAGGCATATACAGGAACACGAGACGTTTGTTTGGGTGGACCAGTTCGTTATAGCTCACAAACCCCTCCCAAGAGACACGCCTTTCTCGTTATCTTTGGTCTCAGCCTGGCAGTCAAGAGCATTTCTATAGCAAACGGTCGTGACGGTGCGGCTCGGCGCTGGGCTTTGGTCTACCTGCGGGAACGTCGAGGAACAGGCCAGCGATTCCCTACGGCGTCGCTCACAGAATGGACGTAGGAGTGCAGGCTTTCTGAATTATGACGGCAACGATTCCACGTCCTGGAGAGCTCGGCATGCTTTCTCCACGGCCCCATCCATATATATGCTTATATATGAGATATACCTCAATACAAGGCACACGCCGCTCCATGGTGTGGCTGCGAGCCAGTTTCTACATCCGAGGGTACACTCTCGCCCAGCGATCTCGTACCAACCGTCCCACGCTTTTTGCGGTCTTCTCGATCCCTCTTCAGGTTCCTCGAGCCTCCTGTACAGGGGCTAATCGTTCCTTGGCCACGGCTCGTCCGTCTGCCGTTGAGGATGCGCATGGCGGGCACTTTCGGCGAAGTGATCTTTTCAAAACAAATCGCCTGGTCTGGTAACTTTCATAACGGTGGTCCACCATTCTCGCCAACAACAAATATGGCTTTCTCGGCGTCGAAGCTTCTGAGGATTCATCAACCACGTGCCGGCTCAATACCACCGCAGACTACACGAATGAATGGTGCTCTTGTGTGCCTGGTTCATGGGAACGTCGATTGAGATCGATCACATGCGGGGTGGTTGCAAGTGGTCGACTGCATCGCGTTGTCCGAGACAAATTGAAAACGCGGAGACGTGTCCCGGCGCTTTTCTTTGCGTTCACTCATTGCTTTATGAGTACACTGTTTCCGGATGCGGAGGCTGGGACTCTGACATATTCATCGAGCTTACGAATATGATCGGCATAGGCACAGACGGGTTGTGGGCTGTGCCGGCTCCGTACCTTCCGCTCGACATTTTCTAGCAGTGGATGGAACGCTTCTGCTGCCGTGTCGCAAGGTAGGGCTACAAACAGCAACTCGGAAACGGGACGGACGTCCATACGCGCTGATTGCGGTCCTTTTTGGGCTTGCTTCGTCACAGGACTTGTCTCGAAACGCTGTTGTTCACGTGTGGCTTTCTCGCTCGCTTCGATCGCCGGCAAGCATGGGCAGAGGCGTTTGAACCGAACCGCGTGATAATGTACGTCGCGGTGCAATACTGGCAGACGACGGAGTCTCCTCCTGTCGCGGAATCCCGAATTGCAAGAAGTGCTCATATCGGATCGAATTACGGCGTGCTCCACATTTTTGGACTTGCCCGTGGACGGTCGTTGTGCAGCAGACGTATACAAGCGTAAAGCAGCTGCCGCGGGATCAATATGCAAACATACTTACCATGCGGGAATCCTGTGTGTCGCAGAGCTGCGAATATTGCCCTCTGATCGACGACAAGATACCACTGCGATCTTCACGACCTCACGGGCGAGAATACAAAGCTGGCACAGTGACACTTGCGTCATGAAGTCGCTCACGTATTGGCAATATCACACTCGTCTACGAACCCAGGATAGAATGTGGTATTTGCAATGTGTTAGGATATTTCTTGAGATCTGGCCGCATGATATATATGATAGCAGTGACCTTCAATCAGTTGTTGGTGATTATCAACCGGCGTATACCCGAGGTCGCATTTGCACCTAAAAGAGTTTTGAAAAGGGCACTGGACCAGTATGCACGTTGGCTCCGTGCTCGGGTCCGAGTTTGATAGAAACCGAGACTTCCTTTACCTGGTGTGCGAGGTTCGGATTGATAAAATCAAGAATGCTCCGATTCATGACTGACGGAACACGTCGTCGAAAAGAAGTTTCAGAGCAACAGAAGTTACATGAAGATGTCTTTGCGCTTCGTGACTGCGGTCCGCCGGCTTCGGGTTATATCGCGGAGCTCGTGACACCTGTGCTTCGTGAACGATGTGGTCATTCAAACATGGCGCTGGAATGTGTTGAAACGCATCCACGGGATCCGAAGTATGGCCATCAGTGGGTCAGCCCTCGAATACTTTAGTCGTCACGGTTCGGGCATTCGCTGTTGGGATGTTGCAATAAGCAAAGGATTGCCTGTCTCTCCACCTGTGTCCTCTACGCTATATGTCACAGAATGGCTGCAGTGCAAGAGCGTCAGCATTCATCGCGCGGGAGATCATACATCATATAACCACCTCACGTTCGCGATCGTCCCTGCTCGTGCCAATTACAATTGACGTTCTGCTTTCCCTCGCGGGATGAGCTAAACGTCGACATGATATTGGTATGGACGTGTATATACGAGCTCAGCGAGTTCTTTTGGGCCATTGTATTCCGTGAAGTGATGAAAATCTCAGTCATACTGTGCAAGTATCCAGCCACACAAAACGGGTCAAGAAAGACCCACGGCTCTTGTGCTCCCTTGCAGTCTACACAGGATACAGCGAGTTTGGATGCTACACCACCATCAGAGCAGCCACTTCGGTATCCGAAAGGGCATGAGAAGTGCTGCTGCAGCTTACGGTGATTGCTGCCCCAAATTCGGTCCACGGGTTCGTGTGCCTGTGGTGGAAATCTCATACTTGCTTCTGTACAGCGCTTAGCTCGAGGAAGTAACGAAATTGACGAAGACGATTACCGGCGATGTTCTCCTCGGCTGGCTCCCCTGACCAGGTGATGTTCCAGCAGACATAACGGCCGCGCTTTCGCTCGTCGCAGGCACAATTGATACCTGCTGGGTTCGTGTGCTTGGTAGGTCAGACTTGAATCGAGCGCCAGATCCTCTATGTGCTTGATGTGTTGCTGGAATCACTTGAAGAATAGCAGACATGCGGCACTTTCTAGGAGTTTTATACTCCACGTCGTGGCCGACTGCCTACTATCCCGTACGCATAGTTGACGGCTGTCTGGCTCGTTGTGCGCCTCTGAAATCGCGTGACGGGATGGAAGCTATCATGGAAGTCACTATATCAGGGACTGTTCAGTACCAAGTCTAGCCGGGCTCTCGACTGTGTAAGGAGAGGCTCCGAACAAGAAGAGACCCAGGCGTCTGGGGCTGTGGTCTATTTGCCTCCTGTGGCGCAGGCTCAAATGTTTACTTACGGCGGGACGGAGCTTTGGAATTGAGTACGGAAATGTACTGAGGTCCTGCCGGTCTCGTCTTCCTACACGCAGCAAAGTGTAGGGTCGTCCTCAGAATGTTGCCGAAAATTTCGCAGGCGTAAGCATACCACGCGGATGAGCCGCGACTGATTCGAAGTTCAATACTCGTCCCGGAGGCTCAATGTCAATACACGGCATCGGCATCCATTTTGGTCTACGTCTCACTGGCCGGATCAGTAGCTCGCTCACATCCCGAAGCAGCTTCCTGAGTTGATCCATCTTAATATCTCAATACGTCATTTCCATACAGCTAGCAGATACTGGGAAGTTTCGTAGGGTACGGCTTCCATCTTGATTTCAATCCTGGTGCTTCGTCCCAAACTTCCATTACACCAATCTCCATCAGCCTTGTCTTCACGCCTCCTTCGCCACTCCGACTGCAGGCTTCGTCTCGCCCTTTGCTCCGCTCGCCAGGTCCTGATGCCGCTCCTTCTTCTTATTCTTATTCTCTGTCTTCTTTTGTCGCCTCTATCCAGTTCGTAGCCTCCTCGATTTAGATCTCCGTCATTGAAGCGCCGGGCTTCTCCTACTTCTTCGGGACTGTGAATTCCTTGTCCAAGACCCATATTTGGCCAGTCCTTGTTTGGAACAAGTATTGCAATCTCTTGTCGTCCTTTCTCGCCAAAGAGGCCCATCTTTGCAAAGTGGGTGTGACGGCTGAGACGGGTTGTTTCCGTGCAATTGGGATGTAGAGCAGGCTGGATTTTGGAAGAAAGGAATCCTGTCCCTGAGTGCCGAGATGCAGACGTGATGAGAGATGATTGAGTGCGGTTTAGGTGCTTGGGGTTGATGGCGTTGAATTGTTCTTGCTCTTCGGCGTTCGAAAGGCTGCTTCGTCCGGGCCCTTTATAGCCAGTTACTCTTGTCTCTACCTTTGTTGCGTCAAGTCCATTGGCTCGCTCACGACGTTGAGTGGCTGGTTCTGGTCCTCATTTGGCCGTGCTGGTGCGGAACTGACGCTCTTGGTGTGCTTGCACGAGCTGACCCCTTGAAGCGTCGACGTCGCATGCTGACAGAATTTCTCCATGAGTCTAGAAATCTCATGGCAGACGGCTTAAATTGATGTCGCGAGGCTTTGCCTTCAGGGTGGGTTGCAGTCGTGATAAATAGAATTAGAGATACTGCACCAGGTCGAGTCGGGGATCCGCGTCCCAAGTCTCCATTGAGCATCAGACTCGAGTATTTTGCGCTGCTTGCGAGCAAGTCCTGCACAAGTCCGAGCATTTGTTTGCGACAAGAAGTTCTGCACCTGACTCAAGTACTGTCGGAGATGCTTCAGCAGACGTGATTAGTCATCATCATGCATGGCGAGTGGTCAACAGTCGTAGCCTGAATGTGTGTCGAATGACCTACGCGAATTCGTTCTCATTGATTTGCCACCTCTGCCTGTCGCTCCGTGGACATTGGTTGAGACCGACGAGTTTTTGATGATCTGTTTCCGTATTCCACGACATCATTTTACCGCTGCAGGACGTTTGGATGCCGGCTTGGATGTAAGCTTTGCTGAATCGCCTTGCGCATTACCAGCGCTTGCAGGTGGCAGCCGGAAAGCCCAGAAACGGCTTCGCGGAGGCAAATCTCTACTCACGCACATCGCGAAGTAAAGTACAGCCAATCATTCATCAGCGCATATCACAGCTGCGTCACGAGTGGATACGAAGGGTTTCGGTATTACAGCATTGGTAAGCAGGGATACAGTCTCGGTTGCGGTCCCAAAAGCGGCTGTCAGTCCATCATATCCGTTTACTATTCGCTGTTCTCGCAATCATCCCGGGTCAGCTCGATCTCGCAGTTTCCATTCCTATTCACGTTCGCTGGTCTTCATCCGACGACCATCTGCTCATGCCCCGGGCTCAGGCTCTCCAATTTCGCTTGCCGTTCACCGCCGTGATCATATCTGCCACCACGTCCGCTTCCGGCTTGGGCGACTTGCACTTGCTCAGGTCCTCATACTTGATCTGGTACTGCCACACCTTCCTGCCCCACTTGTCGATCTCCTTGAATGATTCGATCTTGCCTTCATCCATTCCTTTCACTGTGACGGCTGTGTTCTTCGGAATTGGCTCAACAACCGATGGTGCGAGAGTACTCATGTTCAATGTGGTATGGTGGTGAATAATTGTGTCGTACGTTTGGTGGATCGTTTGATCTTGGTATGTGCTTCTTCTCAGTGGCAGGGTCTTCTATTTGATTTGGTCTGGAGGGTCTGAATACTCAAGTCGGCAGGATGTCTTGCGAACTCCAAGATTGGGCTTCTGGGGCTGAATGCTGTGCTGATGAGAATTGCTGACGTTTGTTTTTCTTACTTTGTGTTTGGCTGTGTTGCGCTGTGTTTTGTGGCAATTGAATGAGGGAAGGAGAGCATTGGTCGACCGTTCTTGTCTCTGCACTTTCCTTTGAGGTTGCTATGACTCGTCCAAGCGTTTGTCTTTCCTTAATCTCGCCGTGGAGACGGAACTCAGAGTACTTTTCTTTGACCCCAATGGAAGGATTAGTACTCGCAGAAGCGAGCCATACCATGACAAAGCTTTCCGCGACTATCACAAGGACGTCGTGTTGAATAATTATCACTTTCGTATACGTGGACCTGGCTCGCTGCTCTTCACGTTGCAAAGCGTGTCTAATCAACCTCTCAGTATACTGATTCATAACACTCATACACAACGTGCCAGGGCTACGAAATCGCTCAGCGTGTCGAACTGGGCATCGCAGCCGAATGGTGTGCTGGTGAGTACCGTCTTCTACCATGACAAGCTTACGCTCCTCCGCGCAACTACGCTCAGAGGAAACATTAGTGTATTCGTGACTTTCAGCGACCTGTCCCGGGCAACAGCAGACGTTAATCACAGATCTACATGGTCATATCTATGGTCCGAACGGCCGCTGTGTATGTGAGCTTCAACGTCTTTTTCTTCCATCTACCGCTTGATACTTCTAAACGCTGTCTGCGTCTTCCTAACTCTCACTTTCGGCCCAGTTTGTGTACCCTGCTGTTCCCGTACTATCTGGCAGGCCTGCTCTCTTTACTATCGCTCCCGCCGGGGATCGGGCCTAATGTTTCTTCGCTCAACATCCCTCATGATGGCCTGTGCCGCTATTTTTACGTGCTCCTGTCCCGGTATCGTGCTGTTGGCATGTTTGACGTATACTATGATGTAGTTGGAAGCATTCGTGCCGCTCACAATTCTGCCTTTGAACTTTTGACCATTATCCGTGAATTCGACGCTTCGATTGACGCTGAGCTCTTCAAGACCACGCGGGTCGTTGGGGTTGCTGACCGGAGATCTCGGCATCTTGGATTTCGATGGACTGGGGTAAAGAAGTAGGATGTATTGATTGAAAGTGCGTGCAAGCTCAAAAGTCGTTGTGCTACACTGCTGTGAAAAGGTGAGACTGCTTGATGGGGAAGAGATGGATCTGAATCGCTGTCTTGATGGCGGGATGAAATGTTGGCTGCCTGTGGTTGATGTGCTGCTGGACTTGGTTATATGGTGTTGTGCCCTTTCTCGGGGATCGATGGCGCCCTAAGGATCTCTTAGAGAAGAACCTTTCTTTGATGTTGCTGACTCTACTCATTAAATTTTCTGAGCACGAAATTGTGAGTATGACGGAAAGATCATGGTGCGTAGATGCCTTCGTGGCTGAAAAGCAAGAGCATCAGAAGAACAACGCAGCCTGATGAGCAGAGCATCCTTGTCGTACCAACCAGAGCCGCTTGGTCCTTTACAGGATATTTGCTGGGGCTTGTGGGCTTAACATGGTCTTCTTTGACTGCTCGCTTCATGTTCCCCAATGCTAGCCTTTCCTTCTATAGATTACATCCCCTCTTGATGCATAGGTCACCTTGCCTATCGCACGTGCATATATCACTTTCCCCATCGGAGGCCCGCTGATCTTTCTAACCGCCAAGGCCGCAGCGCTTCCTCCCTTTTTGTCGTCGTAGCTGATCATGTAACCACCTTTATCGTTGCCACCAATGATGGTGGCGCGACCCTCAAAGTCACATTTCTCGCTGGTGAAAGTGATGCACAGATAATTTCAAGCCTTTGCCGGCTTCTCGGTAGTTTCGTCTGGTGTTCCAGACATGGCTGACGCGAGTGAGCTTGAATGCAGGCGTGACAAGATCGACAGAAAGGATGTATCGGGCAATCGACGTTTCAATGCTTCAGTCTGGAAGTGGGGTTTGTTCTGGATTTGGCTGTGGCGTTTTTTGGTTTGCTTGTATGGATCCTGTCCCGGTTGCCCAAGCTGGTGGTAGTGGTGAATTCGATTATGTGCTGTTGGCTTCCAACTGTAGAGACGAGCGGCATCTTAAACGCCTAATGTGGGAAGATTTTTCTTTGACATGGTGTGTGACCTCGAGTGGCTCATCACTGTTCCGGATTCTAGAGCTCATAGTAGGTTAGCTGCGCAGCGTTGCAAGTATTGAGAAACGAGGCAAGTTGCACAGTCGGGCAGAACAGACGCCAACGTTGCAGTCGCGTCACGAAGTCCCGACGGTGGGATACGTGTGTACTTCATGGAAAATGTGGCGAGCGGAAACGATGATTTGTTATGCTCATCTTGGATCCGTACTGGCAAATGTGAGAGTGAAAGACTAGGCACTTGCTTGGTGACAGCTACATCGCCTCCGATACATGACTCTCAAGGAGAGGGAGCAAGACTTCCTCTGGAGAAGCCAGGGGTTTACATAGTGTGGTCACGAAGACTGTTACTCCAGTGACTCTTTTGAACATCATTCTCTTCCATTCATCCCGTCTATAACTGCTCCCGACTTCTTCCATTGCTCTCCGTACATCCCTTCAAATGGCCTTCACCCGACTCTGCTCGGACTGTCTGACTCACTTCTCAACCTTGTTGCGATCAGTCTGCTCGCCGGGTCACGTCTTGAATGGATTTTTGACTCCCTTGGGTTTTGGCGGACTGAGCTCGGACCCTCTCACGCCGCTGCGGATGCCGTCGGTGTTTGGTCCCGCTTCAGTGCCATCCAGGTTGTGTTTTGCGTCGTAATTGATCGTAAAAATGGTTCCGCTCGGCGTCTCGATCCTTTCTATGATTGTGGCGTATCTACCGGTGATTTTGCCGTCGGCACTGTTGTAGCAAACCTCCTGGTTCGCCTGATACGGGCTATGAGAGGCTGATGGTTTGGGCGCCATTTGGTAGGCGTCGCAGTTTGCGTGTGAACGTGAGGAAAGATGCAGTTGATATTGGGGCGGTGACTGTCGTGGAGTACAAAGAGAGCTAGCTACCTGGGCGAGGCTGTGGATTGGATTGCTTGTGCAATGATATGGCTCAGATGGTGTCTGTTGCTGCTGGAGGAAAAGAGAAGCAGTTCCATGGGTCTTCTTGTAGCTGAGGATTTCTTTGAAATCCTGGGCGACTTGTACCTGTCTGTCTATGAACCTGATGCTTGAAACTGATTGCGGTGCTCCAATACAGTAAACTTGTGAGACGGGCGCCGTCAACATTATGAGGTGAGAGCTTGGTAGACAGGCCCTAGAGTCCAGCTTTGAATCATTATCGAACATAGAAGAAAGGACAAGGAAGAACATGCTCATGCTGCAGATCGCAGGTCAACGGATGGTCGTGTCAGTGATATGCTGACGATGTCCTGACGAGTATTCTCGGCTGCCGTGTAGTCGTTTCACGGATGATAAATACAGCAGCACGGCCGGCATGCCGCGGGGATCGTGGCATGCCCATGTGAGTGACTTTTGCGAGTATTGGCGGTGCCTTGCGCGGGCAATCAAGCTGGGCAACTGAATCGTGCTGTGGCCTCGACATTCAGAAGGATGTAGCGGCACGCAGCTTGCATGCACCCAGTTCCATGTCAATAGCATGAAACACCGATGAGGCCGTCGGTCGCTGTTCCTGCACCTCCGCGTGCGGTTAGTCAGCACGCCAAGGCGGACAACCCAAACGGGCTATATGCAAGTGAATCTTTGCCTACACACGCAATCACGCGCAGCCGAAACAGTGCTCAATTGTATGGAGCTGCATTCGAGACCCTGACAGCTAAACACTTTCTACGTGCCCAGATAGGTTTGTTTGCATGTTCAAAAGGCAATCGGTAAAAGTTCTACGTTATCCTTACATTCATACCTATCATCTATTTCAGTCCCTCAAACTCTCCAAACCAACCGGACGCCCATTGCATTCGTCCGTCTGGCTAATTATGAAATACATGACCCTTCTCATAAGCACTTGGTCGAGCCTGGGCCTTCGTATCGGCCAGTACATTGGTCGGTTTGAGCATGTCGTGCTCGATATTCTTGGGGTTTCCGCGGTGGCCGGAACCCGTGTCCCACCAGACGATTTCATAAAGATATCTTCCCTGGTGGTGGATGATATTTGTAATGTTGCACGGGGAGTCTGTGAAGTTTCCTTTTCCATCATGCCGATGTCTGAAATAGTGTAAGTATTTGGGGTTGTGAGCGGCCCTGCCCTGGCCGACAGGCACGTTGATGACAGACGAAGCAGCGGGCATTTTGGACGATGGTTATCGACTTCCCAAGGCTGAATGGGGGAGAGAGACGAATGAGCTTATGTGTTGGCACGTCGGTGATTCGACGCGGGTGCTGATCTGGACGTGAATTCAGATGTGGTTATGTGTGTTGATATGCTGTGATTTTGTGATTTCGCTGTGCTGAAGATTGAAGAGCTAGCTGCTTGAGTTGTGTGTGCTGAGGGGAGTTGTTCTGGTAGTGTTGGCTTTTGGAAGATGGTATTGCTGCCAATGGACGGCGATACTGGCATCATGCCTGCCTTCTTATATTTGGGACTTTCTTTGACAACCCTCATGACAGGAGCGAGTCTGTCGCACGTCACTAGTGTAGCTAGGAGTTTCTCAAGAGCACCAGGCACTTGTGAGTATGCCCAACTTGACATGCCATAGTGAGCCGCGAGAAGATAATCAAACTTGCCATGCGATCTTTGTTGAGCGACTGGAAACATATGCTGGATGACCGAAGTACTGGCGGGAGGCTGTCGGCGTCGGCAGTAAGTTGGCCTCCCGGTGCAGTGTCAGCTTCGTCACTGCATGTCAAAGCTCTTGAGAAGGAGGTGGCCTAGAGACAAAGGGTGATGCCAGCCAAACTAGACAGCACAGCAATGTCAAATCCATCCGTTTAGTCGACATTTCCTTCGTTGCATAGTGAAAATTCGGACTCAACATGTTGTGAAGAGCATGGATAGCCTCAGGTAAGTGTTGCCAGTGGCGTGGCATGACGTGACGTGACATACCATCCTCTCTTGCATACGTATGCACCAATTGCCCATGACGAGGAATTCATGTTGTAATCAAAATATTGTGGTATACATTGGAGCGAGATGTCGAACGAAGCATGTGCTCATCCGCTCATTGACTCCAGACAAATCAAATACCTCGAAATCAGCAATCTGAATTCAAAAGTTGACGCACACCAATTTTCCCATCTTCGTGGTCATAGACCCAGTCACAGCCTCGACCCGACAGGCACAGGAAGCAGTTCTGTTGGGGTCCATGGAGTGTTTCATTCGACGGCCAGATGTAACGCGGGCACGGGTTGGTTGACTATGTAGGCGACCAATGAAGG
>UYJD01000014.1:20889-41272 GCA_900618795.1 Cyanodermella asteris
ATCGCACCAGCCGGCAGAAACAGCTTCACGGCCACCGAGTTGGACCAGGTTACAGGTGTTCATAGGCGCCCGTGCGAACTTACCTCCCCGAGCACCTTTCAATCACTGGCGAAATGTAAGGCAAGCTTCCAACACGAAAACAGGTCTGGCTAACGGCTCTGGGTGCTTTCGGGGACGCCAGAAGGGCGGCGTAGATTCTGAGTTTGCGGCAGCGGAGCAACTGTTGGCATATAACAAAGTACTACGACTGAAGCTCGGTTTGAAGCTGTGCCAAGACTTGATACGGTATTCTGCTTGAGATCCGTTCAAGGGTATAGGTGGGTGGTTATTTCGGTATCCGTTTCGGTCCCACGGTTCGTGCCATGCGCGATTGGATCCAAATACCTGGACGCGCCGCGACAACTATCCTCCTACCTTGTGATTCATGCTGCAAGTCAACGAAAATGCCAGGCTATGCGAAGAGGCACGCACGCGGCAATCACGCTCATTACATTCTGTGGCATGCACGTGGTCGATCTCGTGGCTGTCAATCACGTTTCGTACGTATCTGTGAAAAGGATTCGAACGTGCAGTGTAAGGCAAACCGACAGGAATTTCTGGCTTAACGGCCACCCTGCTAGGTCCCTGAACAGACCTCTAGGAAGTTCAAGACAACAACCTGTATACAGCTATCTTTCGTGCTTAGCTTGGAGTGTACTCGGGATCGTCTTGAGGCTTCGAGTTGAACAGATGCACGCTTCGTATCGGCCGGCCTTCAGCGCCCAACGTCCAAGCTTGGTTTCCCGAAAAGGCTTAGCGAAATCGAGCATGTCGAGCCTCGGCATCGCAGATCGCAAAGTCGCGGCCGTCAGGAGCACATTAACTTTACTTTTGTATACATTCTCTTCAGCGACTTGTCTTAGCGTTCTTGGAGGAAACATCAACAGGTCCTTTCTCGCGACCTGCTCCAGCTCATACCGAACCATCATCGCAACCGTTCGTTCGTCATGTCTTCCTCAGATGCCGCTGCGCGCTCGCAGAACATTCTGCTCCGCTTGCTAAAGCAGACAGATGGGAATGTGCTGAGACTCGCAAAGTACGTCGCAACATGGCCGGGCAACGAGTGATGTACAGGGACGGCATGGCCTGGCATTGTACAGAAATTCTGAACGAGGACCCACGCACGAAATCTACACAATCGCCATACCACTGCTTTCCCCTCCGCAGCGCTCGCCCTCCCCCTACGGAACCCTCACTAACCCTCCCAGACTCATCTCCACAACTTCCAACCTCGACAACATCTGGCTCACCCTCTCCTACACCCTCCACCTCATCCACGCCATCCTCTCCCGCCTCACGACCCTCCGCCTCGCACGCGCCGCCTCCCAACTAGCGACCAAGCTCTCCGAAACCGCCCCCGGAACCCTCCTCCCCGGCGAAACCATCGTTGCAACAATCGAGCCCGCGCCCTCGTCCCGCCTCGTCCGCGCCGAAAAGGGCACCGCCGCCTTTCTCAAGTCGATCGACGACTTCCGCACCTTCAACCGCCTAAAATCCCTAATCAATATCTGGGCCTGGGGGTCCGGCGCGCTCAAGAACCCGCACGAAGACACCGTCATCCAGCGGATCACACTGACGCAGGTGACGTCGCTGGTGGTGTACTCGGTGCTCGAGAATACGGCGTATCTGGCGAGTAAGGGGGTTGTGAATGTGGGGGGCGATGCGACGAGGGTCGGCAAGATGTTCCTTTGGAGTGCGAGGGCCTGGACGCTGCACGTCATCCTGGAGTTTGTGAGGTTGTGGAGGGTCGCGAGTGTCAGGGAAAACCTGGGCTCCGCGGCGGGCGGCACGGCGGAGAAGAAGAGGAAGGATGATGATGCTTGGTGGGCGGCGTTCTTGAGCAATGCGGCTTGGGCGCCGTTGGCGGTCAGCTGGAGTCTGGGCGAGGGGGCGTTTGCGGGCGAGGCGACGGTTGCGATTTTGGGTGGTTTCACGGGATGGATGGCGCTGATTCGGTCGTGGAAGGCGGCAGCTGTCTGAGAGGTGGGCAGGCGAAAGTGAAAAGCTGGGAGAAAGGGCTTGATGTGGTCACAGAAGTAGTGGAAAATTGGACCAGGGCAGGAAACTGTTCATACTGTCTGCGAGCCCGAAATGTGGAACTCTCGGGTCTGAGGCAATAATACTGCGCAGATAAGAGGGGTTTGACAAGTGTTACGAACATGGTATGTGGAACGGATGGGAGGATGGAACAAAATTCTGCACGAAGCTTTGAGGGATCAAGTACGCATGCTGGTCATAAGTAGCATTTTAGCATTCACTCGCTTGAAGATGTCGGCGAGCATTCATTTGTACATATTTTCTTTACATGGAGTTGGAAACTGAGCCAATCTGTTGTTTTGGAGACAAGCGTAGCTGACGCTGTTTGTCGTAACCACAAAATGGCATTGAGAGAGCACCTCGAACAATCAGCGCGCTTGACAAAGTTCGTACAAATTCGCCTGCTTCGGCCACAGGAGGCGCCTATATCGCAACTTCTGGTGCCGATGTTGGCCGAATGACGATCACTATTCGTTCTCTACCAAATTGCTTGGCCTCAACACCAACCTGTGAATTTCACGGCCTTACCAGAGGCTCCCTCACTGGTCAGCTGCTGGCGGTCTGCGGTTCATTTCGAATCTGACCATTTTCGCATTGGTCTCGCAGTGCGTTTCAAGTGCACGCTGTGCATTCGGGGCGGGTTGGTTCGCGCTAACCTGTCCTTGATCGTGGCTAACAAAGAACGTTTGCTATTGGCTCTCGGTCCATGCTGTCCTGTTTGCTTCGCTGAGAATCGACGTTGTGAGGAACGAATTAGTCCGTAGCACGAGGACCGTCTCAGATCCGGAGAAGCTCTGAGAGTGAAGCGTTATGTTCACGACTTCCACATCAGGATATTGGCTGGATTGAGGTTGGTTGACCTCCAGCCTGCTGGAATGGCCAGGGCCGGGCTGCAGCGATGCTTTGCCCATGGATTGGAATGGGAAGGCGAGCACCTGTGCTGGTTTGACAAGCTCAGGGTTTCTTGGCTTGTTCTTTCTGGGCTTCTTCTTTCAGCTTCGCAAGATCTTCATCTACAATGGCAATCCGAGCATCGATCCTCAGAAGTCGCTCCTTGAGCAGAATCTCGTAATCGTCGTCTGCAAACACGATCAGAAGGTCACCAGTTCAACCTCCAATAGCAGCACTTACCTGTCAACTTTTGCAGCGGCGACCACTTGAAGTCCCAGAATGACTTCTCTGGTGTATCGACAGACCTGGCGGGTGCTCGCTGGTAAGCATCTAGTGCAAGCTGACCTGTAAATCCAGCAACACCCCAGACGATCGCGGCAGGCAGCACATTTGCTCGACCACGAGTTAAGGCACCCATGCCAGCCCCTGACAGAGAACCTGCTATGGCGCTGACGAACGGTTTCGAACGCTGGTCATAGTTCGTTCTGTATAAAAGAATCTCTCTGGTCGCTGAATAGCCCGTACCAAGCCCTAGACAGCCAATGCCAGTGGCTATAGCAAACACTGCTGGGTTGGGAGAGCGAACGATGCCAGCTACTGAGCCGGCAAGGAGGCCAGCAGCACCTTGAAGTTTTCAGTATGCGTCAAATTACGCTGTATCAAATGTTCTGACCTGTATACGCGCCAAAAATGGCGCTTGACTTGAGGGTATCAAAGATTGGAAACTCGTAATCATCAATGCTGTCTTCCCATGAGCCAGGGCGGTTGCCCTGGTCCGCTCTTCCAGAATTCATGGGCCAGAAAGCTTGTGTCGGCCTTTGTGCAAGCTTCATGTCGGCAAGCTGGCAGTCGAAGTCTCAATTCGTTCGGACTCGCGTAACACGTGACCGCATCCTTGCGCACGCCAAGAAGCGCCGCACTTGTCGTTAGAAATTCTTTAGTTCGACAAGACGACCTTCACCCATCTTGTCCCGACACTCCTGGGACATCAAATCAACTCTACTCGGACTACCACCGTCGCCGAGACCAGGTGACGAAGAGACGCGCAGCAGCAGCACGCGCGTCTAATAAACAAACCGCAATCATGGGTACGCCACGCCACTATAATGGAGATGAGGGGAATGGTGCTAAATAAGATCACAGGTCCCAAAGCCAAGGGCCAGAAGATGGCCATAGGGGACTTCTTGAAGGACGATTGTAAGCAGGGTTCGCCATTTGGAAAAAAGAATCCGAGTTGACGAAGAAATAGCCTTGGGATCATGGGCCGACGAGATGGAGGATATGCCTCTCCCGCCAACCAACCGTGGAACATCATACGGCGCTGGGTTCGGAGGTGGATTCTCATCTGGCGGTAACGCGCCTGGCGGAAGATCCGAAGGTGCGACCAATACTCTGTCCCAGTCCAGGATCAGCAGCTGATGATCTTAGGCTTCTCCCAGCGCGAACAGCTTCCTCTTCCAACTAAGCCACCATACACTGTGCATCTTGGCAACCTTTCTTTCGACGCCACTGAGGGGGATATCCATGACTTGTTCGCAGCATGTGAAGTCACGAGCGTGCGCGTTGTCGAGGACAAGCTCGAGCGAAAGCCGAAAGGTTTTGCTTACGTCGAATTCGCCTCTTTGGAGGGACTGAAAAAGGCTCTCGACTTCTCAGGCACACCTTTCCAGGGCAGAAATATCCGTGTCAGCGTCGCCGAGCCCCGTACGTAATTGTCTGCAAACAACAAGGTGAACACTGGCTGACAAATTGCAGAGAAGGACCGCCCAGAAGCGCGTGTACTCAATGATTGGTCTCGGAAAGGACCTTTGGAACCATTGGGTCCCCCAGAAGGCGCTCGACGCCCATCAGACAGAGGTTTTGGAGGCGGAGACAGGAGCCTCGGCGGCGGATTCCAAAGAGGACTTGCCGCCGGTCCAGATGGCGGCGATCGAGACCGTAGTGAACGCCGTGCGCCGTTTGATCCGAACGATAGAACAAGTGCTGCCCGCGATTTGACGTGGGAGCGCCGTGGACCCCTTGAGCCAGCCGCTCCCCCACCAGCTGCTGCCAGGCCGAATCTTGAACGCCCAGGAAGCAATGATGGTCCCCGTGAGCGAAGAAACTCGCCAGCTTGGGGTGAGGGACGTGGTGAAGGCCGTCAAGAAGGCTCTCGTCCCCCGAGACGCGAATTCCAGGAGCGCCCTGTTCCTGTACGTGAACCGACTGCCGCTGAGAAGGACAACCAGTGGCGAGCAAGAATGAAACCCGACGCACCAGAGCCAGAGGTCAAGTCGCCGAAACTTGGCAAGGACATCAGTGCTCCAACCTCGCCCAGGGCTGCTCCAGTTGCACCGGCATCAAGGCCAAAGTTGAATTTGCAAAAACGAACCGTTTCGCAAGCAGAGCCGTCGCCTGCTTTGCCGTCTGGTGATTCCAGCAAGGCCAACAATCCTTTCGGTGCGGCCCGTCCTGTTGACACGCTGTCGCGCGAGAAGGAGGTTGAGGAGAAACTGAAAGTCCGAAGAGAACAAGCCAAGGAGCGCGAGGAGAAGAGAGCCGCTGATCAAAAGGCCAAGGAGGAGGCTCGTGCTACCCGAGAGAAGGAGAAGGGTGAGAAGTTCGTCAGAGCCAGAGAGAGGCAGAATGGGCAAGGCAAGGACGGTGAGGGCGAAGAAACAAAGACGAAGCCGCCAAAGTACGAGATTCTCCGCCGTGCCGAAGGTGGAGAGGACGAGGACGCCGAGACTGGTGAGGACGCTAACGCCAACGGCCAAATCCCCGGTGACAAGAACGTGAAGCCGCAGGAGATTGTTGTCGATCCCAACGGCGGCAAGACAGACACTGCTGAACAACTTGAGGACGAAGGCTGGAGCACCGTCAGCACTGCTAAAGGCAAGAAAGGCCGAAACACCGCTGCTCGTCCCATCGCCTCCTAATGTGGCCATCGCAGCCACCGGCAGCTTTCATCACACCATGGAAACTACCGACCAAAAGACGGAGAAAACAAGATTCGCTGGATACACATCGCATGCACTCATCTCACGGCGCTGAGGAGTTGGGCGTCGACCCCGGAAAAGTTGTCTCTCGCACGGCGTACGGTGGCGTCCTTTTGCTGACTGACGAGTACCCATGGCCGCATGCGAGATGTCGATCGATGTTTGTCTACTAATATGATTGCAAATGAAGAGATGAGCTCGTCGCTTTTATCAGATCAGAGCTATTTTTGATGACATGATCCGGGCTAGTATATGAGGTTTGGGGGATAGAAGAATTTGTTAAATTGAGATAGTTCTAAGAATTTTGCCCAAATGCGCTTGTGATAGAAATACTTTGGATCTTTCGAACCTGTCGCTCAAAGTATCGAACCGGACGGGAAAGTGCAGAATATCAATGTCAGTGCCTAAACGTGTGTTTGCTTGTGGCGTGAACAGTCTCCGCAGCATTGTTGAACTTGTGAGGGCAAAGACAATATCTACACAGTGCGCGCCATAAGTGACTCTTCATGGCAATACTTGAATTTGCTTCAAGCAGACGGATAGACACCTGATGTTCAGACATGCAAGAATTCATAGCTTGATACTCAATCTCATCTCACGCACATCATACCACCATCCCCAAACTCCCTCCCAATCGTCCCCTCCCGCCCCAACATCTCCCCAAGCCACCTCCTCGCCCCATGCTCATCCCTAGCCGAAAACTTCACCAGCACCAAGCCCCTCACACGTGCCGAAGTCCAAAGCACCTCTTCCTCCTTCTCCAACTTGATCCTCTCCCCCCTCCACGCCTCAAAGCGCTCTGCACATGAACTCTCGTCATCGTCCACACCAGCGCCGTCACCATCTCCTCCTCGCTTCTTCTTTGTCTCACCATCTCCCCAGTCTCGAGCCCCCACACGTGGCAAAGCCTCAAACTCCCTCATGAAGAACTCCCCAACCGGCGCGACCAGCTCCCCCAACGCCACGAGCGTCCCGAAACAACCCATTTTCTGTTCGTGCAGCGCCCGCATTCCTTGGCCGCTTCCGGTGTTAGGGCCGCGGCCTAGTGGGCCTTCGTTATCACTTTCTAGAATCACTTGGTCGCGTAGTTGCAGCCGTACCTTTGGCTTCTCGGTCTTGGTGTTGGTGTCGGCATCGTTTCCTGTAGGTGGAATCTCACGCCAAATCTCGTTGCAACCCCTCCATAAATCGGCATCCCAGGACTCGCCCCTCGCTCGCCGGCCCTCGGTCGTCCAATCGAGCAAGAGGAGCGAGGCGGTGGGGTGCACTGTCAAGATTTGTCGTTGGTGGTACTTTGAGCCGCGGAAGGGTTGGGTCGGGTCGGGTGTTAGGCAGAGGGCGGAGTGGGCGCCGAGGTGGACGTTGAGGGTCTGGGTCGCGGTCGGCAGGACTGCTTTCTTGGAGTTTGGATCTGACGGAGGTTGTGGCTGTGGCGGAGTCGGGTTCTGGGTTCGGGCTTGTTGGAAGGGTTCGGAGGGGAAGATCTTGGTGCTGCCTTGGGTTGCGAGTGTGAGGCGGGTACCTGGGTCGAGGGTGATGGTGAGGTCGATTGAGTCGGGTGGGAGGAGGCCGCCGCCGTAGGAGAGCATGAAGAGGAGGGGGACTGAACTGGGAAGAGGCGGTCTGGGAGGTACAATATCTTGGTTGGTGCCATTCTGAGTTTGAGGCTGGGAGCTTGTTTTGCGGTGATGGTAGCCATCCAGGAAGTGTGGTGAAGACGGTACCAGCTTGAGTGGGTAGGTATATGCCAGTATCTTGAATGTTGGGTCTGCTGGAGGCAACATGGCCAAGTGGACGTGACCACTACCCGGTTTGGGTGCGTCCTTCAGGAAGGGGTTTGTGAAAGCCATGTCGCTTGTTGCAGGTTTTCAGACCCGGATCCAGACGGTCTTGGGAGGTTGGCAGCTGAGTGACCACAAAAAATACGGCCTTCAGTTACAGCGTGCTGTAGCACTATTTGCAATGTACAGACGGGCTGACACCATTAATGTTGTTTGGCATAGGCTCGATCCACCGCTCATATCAGAAAGTGAACCGACGGAATTTATTTGGTGAGCAAGAGATGACTG
This sequence comes from Cyanodermella asteris, assembly GCA_900618795.1. Classification (NCBI taxonomy): domain Eukaryota; kingdom Fungi; phylum Ascomycota; class Lecanoromycetes; order Ostropales; family Stictidaceae; genus Cyanodermella; species Cyanodermella asteris. Next base: position 28,904 of record UYJD01000014.1, read on the forward strand.
TTTGCCGCTAATATGGAAGCGATACGGAGAAATCACACTTTATAAAACGAACAGCTTCAACGAATGGAAGGTGTCAGCCCGCGGAGTATGGATCTGTGGATATGTATGAATGAGAAAGATTAAATATTGAACAAAAAATCAGTCTCATGGAAGCCGAACGCCAGCGAAGTTGATACTCGCTTTCTTTACAGCTTTATAATTCATGAACACAATTATCAGGTAGTTACAGTGTATATCGACTCAGTGTATTGCATCTGATTATTTTGCTGTCCTGCATGTATGCATGATCACGGCGGAGAGAGGTCTTGTGCACAGCCCCCTGCAGCCACTCCTGTCGCGTTCGCGGCACGAACATTATTATTGTCCGTCACGCGGCGCCCCCATCGCATCGCAGCTCCTCCAGCTGTCGAATGCTCCGAACCGCGCCAACCAGCCGCCCCCTCCCATCTTCGTACCATCATATACTGTGTCGCCTCCGTTCCCTTCGCATGTGCGTATAGCCCTTCCTCAGCACCATCTGCACGACAGATTGGTCCTCGCAGCCATGGAGGACCCCGCCACGCCAGTCGCCGACGCCAACTCGCGGCGCAAGTCCGGCAGGCAAGTCAAACAGCCAGTGCTGTACGGCGAAGATCCCGATTTGCATCCTGCGGGCGTGACGACTAGTGGTAAACGCAAGAGAGGCAGCAATGGCGACGCGGCGGGCGCGAATGGAGCTGGTGACGACGACGGCCTGGAAGACGAGGATGAGGAGGACAGTGATGAGGACGACGACGAGGGCGAGCCGGATCCGGAGGAAGAGAAGGACAAGCGCCGACGCGCAAAGGCCAAGAGGAGTAAGAGCAAGCCGGCCGCGAAGAAGCCCAAGGTCGCCAAAGATGAGACGGTTGAGCTTGCGATGCGACCGGCTGTCAACGGGACTAAGAAAGCATCCAAATCCCGGAAACCGCGCGCAAAACCGACGCGAAAGATTCCAGCTGGGGGTGATGAAGGCAGTGGTCTATACAATGAGGTCTTCGCGCAGGGCAAAGGCTCGGACGAGGTGGCCACCGCATGGATCCAGAAATACAACGACAACGCGGTCGAAGCGATGCGGGAGTTTGTCAATTTCGTTCTCAAGTGTGCTGGGTTTGAAGGTGAAGTCGATGACGCTAATATTGAAGACGTCGACGGCGTTGCAAACAGGTTGACGGACCTGCAAGACCAGTACATCGAGATGGAGGTTACAGAATACCCGCTGATCGCAAAGGCGAAAGGAAGCGTCTTCTCACGCGCCGTCATGGTCGACTTCGTCGAAACGTTACTGGAAGCCGCACACCAGACCGAGCTATTATATAACGACGTTGCGATGATTGAGAACATGCAAGCCTGGGTCACAACAATGACTTCGTCGTCCTCCCGTCCTTTCCGACACACAGCTACGATCATTGGCCTCGCCATGGGGACCGCAATGTGTTCGTTGCACCGACAATTGACGGAGACTATTGCGGCGACAGGACGGCAGAAGAACGCGGAATCAAAGAAGAAATCTGCCAACAAGGACAGAGTCAAGGCCATACAAGCCAAGATCAGGGAGGCCGAAGAGCGCAAAAAGCAAATATCACAATGGATCAAAGAGGTCTTCGACGGCATTTTTGTCCACCGCTATCGAGATGTCGATCCGCGCATTCGCGTCGACTGCGCGCAGGTCTTGGGTTCCTGGATAGAGACGTGTCCGGACATCTTCTTCGTTGGCGAGTACATGAGATATCTCGGATGGGTCTTGTCCGATGTTCAGGCTACGACACGCATAGAAGTACTCAGACAACTCTCACGACTCTACAAGGACACCGCCAACGCCGGACGACTCAATGCTTTTACAGAACGCTTCAAAGGCCGCATGGTGGAAATGGCTTGTCAAGACGCAGACCCAATAGTTCGAGCTGCGTCAGTCGAACTGCTTGAGATGATACGAGAACTGGGAATGCTGGAGCCGGAGGACGTCGATTCAGTGGGCAAGCTCATCTTTGATGCGGAACCACGAGTGCGGAAATCAGTCAAGGACTTCTTCGCCGCAAGCATACAGGATGCAGTCGATGCGGCAGTGGAGGAGCTTGGAGGCGAAGAGACACTGAGCGAAGCACTTGGCGAGGAAGACGACGAGGACTATTCACAACCAAAGCGATCTTGGCTCAAGTTCAATGCTATTGCAGCCGTTCTGGAAGCATACGATGCGGATGATGCAGATGTTGCGGAAGCGGTGGCACTTGGGGCCGACAATCTTATTGACACCGGAGGAGGGACACGATTTTCGTTGGCCGCTGAAATAGTCTGTGCTGGGATACCGGAAGTCACAGAATGGGAGTCGCTGGCTGGCTACTTATTGTACGACTTTTCGGTTCCCAAAGGGCAGGCCTCCAAGGAGCCCATCAATGTTTTCAAAGCAAGCACTCAGCCAAGTGAGAAGCAAGAAAGCATCTTGCTAGAAATACTGCAGGTTGCGGTTCGGATTCAGATTGAGGAAGCAGTGTCGGCCTCAACAGATCGGAGAGGCAAGGCCCGGGTCAAGACAAACGAATCAAACAACATACAGGAAAGCACCGCACGGAGCCTTGGTCGACTATTGCCGAGACTGTTGAACAAATTTGGCAGTAATCCTCAGACAGTCATCGCCGTGCTGCGCCTAGAACAGCTGTTGAATCTCGACATTTTTCAGGACCTGCGGCAAGATTCGACCGAGTTTGGCGCCCTGCTGGACGACATCAGCAAGCATTTCATGACACATGCGGATAGCAATGTCCTAGAAGCCGCTCGGGACTCATTACTGCACGCCAAAGCGGCTCTGGAATTTGTCGAGGTCACGGAGAACAAGGTTGAGGAAGTATGGGAAGACGCCCTGAAGCCTCTCCAACGTGCAGCAGTGTCGAAACGGGCAGACACTGGCGAGTTGGTGAATGCGCTTCAGAGAGTGAGCAACCTTGCCAGTATTACCGACTGCGTTGATCTCTTCGAGCGGCCGATTCCCGGCAATAAACGAAGCTCATCATCTGTCAAGAATGTTGAAGAGTATCTACGAGTGCTGCTCGACATCTATGGCAACAACACCGAAGAGATTGACACTCAGCTTCTTGTCTGCACGATGCAGGCATTGCTTCTCTACACACTCTGGAAAGTCAAGCGCACCAGAACAGCTCTAGAACGCGATGAGGAAGTTGAGTGGGACTTGTCACCTTTCGCCACCGCAGTCACTGGACTCATCGAAGCACGAAGCAAGCTCGACGAGGTCAGACTCTCCGCCATTGGTGTCCTACTCGACGCATATACTGCCCAACTCAGCCTCCGCCAGGTCGAAACGGAAGATGACAAAGTTGCCTCAACCATCACATCTCTCATCACTTCCGTTCCTGCTACCGCTAAAAAAGCCATCACCGCCAGCTTCATTGCCGCTGAGCGAGACTTTGCAAAGAAGTCGAACCGCAATCTGTCCACAATAGCAAACGAAGAAGCCGATGTATCGGCAATGGACATCAACGGCGAGCCTGAAGCACCTGAATCCGAGTCGGATGAATCATCTGACGATGATCATGAAGCAGCAGATGAGCAGCAAAAGAAACACGAAGTGCTACGCTCGGAACGCCGACTGTGCGAGCTGACCGGTAAGATCGTCTTGTCGATTGTGGCCAAGGTCATCGACGCAGAAGCTCCCGGGAAAGGCAAACTGCGGAGACGTATTGTTAAGAACAAGACAAAACTAGGAGCACATTTCAAGGAAGTCCTGAGCTACCTAGAAGAGCCGAAAACAAAGGCAAAGGGTGCTCGAGTTGCCAGTGGTGCTTCAGCGCGGGCGAAGACGCCTGCTCAGATGAATGGCAGAGCGAAGAGCCAACCGGCCAAGAGCAAGGAAACAATCGAGGAGAGTGACGAGGATGACGAGGTCGAAGAGGATCCGATCGAGGATGGTGTAGAGGGCGATGAGAATGATCTCCGTCGAAAGGGGGTCGCCATGGACAAGGACGATATAGAAGATCCTGAAGGAAGAGACGAAGACGAAGACGACGAAATGGGTGACTGAACGACTGCACACGTTGCGCCCGTCAAATGGATGTGCATTGATGGGCTTAGTGCAATGGACATGCTGATCATGCCATTGGTTCCGTCATGGATCACTTGCTTATTTACTACCACGGCTGGATATCTCAAGTACTTTGCTGTACGATATACTGTATGAAGTTCGTTGTTCTAGAAATTGGCCGGAAAAGCGACGCTGGCTTGGTAACGCTTTCAGTTGGGCTAAGTTGGGCTTGTCAGTGGAAATGGGCGTTAGAGCTCGGAAGGGAGCTTGATTGCGCTTGTCTGCATATCTTTGTCGCTTGCAAGAATATTTGAATCCATGAGACATATTGCTGCCTCAACAGTTGATTTGACCCCTGGACTTGGCACTGCGAACTGAACCCTCGCACCCACAAAGAAGCGCTCACCAGAACTCTCACATACTTGCCACATATTTGACCGGCTCCTGCTGTGCACTTCCGAGTAAAGAATCATTGACAGCTTTGAAAGCCACAGCCCAAGCAACCGGATTCCAAATCCAAGCTGTGACAAGCCGCGGCAGAAGCACAGCTGGCTACACGGCTTCATCGCCTAAATGCTCCTTGCCGGCAGCATCCTCGCACAAGCATTCGACGACCGCTGTCCGGCTCAATCCGAGCTCGACGCCTACCTGTCAAGTGCTACGACTCATCACCAGCCACATCTGGTCCTTCCGAGGTCTTTCAGTCTCCACGTTATCGCAATGACGCTTCTACAGCTACGCCATAACGGCCGGGGCGCCACCAACGGTCAACACCGTTCACGCGTCGTTCATGCAAAAGTACACCACCGGAACGCCAAAGCCTCTGGCAGTTGCAACGACATCGCGGCGATACAGAGCTACCTTCCGCAGAGATCCGCGACGGGCAGGCGCCGCTCGAAGGAATAAATGCAACGCTACATGACGGGCGATGGCAGGCGGCGAACAACTCAAACCATCTACAAACAGCCGATCTTGTCCGCGTACGACGCAAGTTGAATACCCACAGCGGTTCAGACGCGACGATATCGCTCGTCCTCGCGGACTCGACGGCGTTGACCCCTCGAAGCAGCATGCAGGTCCGTGACGAGTCTGATGACTGTGCGCTTGGACTCAACTTTATCTTTGACGATGCCGGGATGTCCGCCGTCCTTAATTGCGTAGCGCGATGCTTGATGCGCCCGCTGAAGACATTCGCTTGACTGGAGCCGAAAGTCGACGAGGATGTCTTTCTTTCTTGCGGGACTCTCCACGCTGATCTTGCACTTATCACCGGGCTTTGGCGACTCGGACCCGTTAGTCTGAGTGTCTCAGCCGTTTGTTCTGCCCTTGGTTCGCCTGAATCCGCCTTGAGCGTGTCTTCTCGAAGCACACCAGAAGCACGGCCCCAGCACGCCCCGCAAAGAATGCCACCACACCATTGGACGCCCGGCTGAAGAAGGGCACCAGGATGGGCACGCGCATCGGAGAAACGCTGCGCCGAATGTGCCGTGCACGCGCCTCAGCTTCAGGTTGGACAGTTAAAATGCCGCCGACCTGTGTCTATGAGAGACGACAAACCGCCAGGCTTGAACAATGTGAGACTCACATGCATGGCATTCGAGATCGAAGCAGCAAGGTTGCGAATGGACAAGACTCGTAGCTCGCTGTAGTAGCAACTTCATTGCCAGATCTACGCCAGAATAAGATGGATCAATGCATATCGACGCTAATTGGATTCTTCCAATGGCTCATGTCGGCCCAAGCGAATGATCTTTTGCAGATAGCTAAAGTAGCACAGTATGTAACCAGATATAAATTAACGACATTCGCTCAAATCGCATGCGCCGAAACCCTATCCACGAATGACATGACGCTCATGATTTGTATATCTCCCGCACGTCAAATGAATGCCATCAAGCCCATCAAGGGTATCGACTCGAGTTATCGTTGCCGAACAGTGCTTCATCCCCTTTTCCACCCATTTGCATGAATTCGTTTGGATCCCTCTCGGCGCCCGGACTAGCCTCACGCTGTCCACCGGCAGGCTTCTTCAGCTGACCGTTCGCTTTGGCTGCCTTCTCCTTCTTGGCGTTTGCAGCTGCCGCTTGGGCATTGACCTTTCGCTTGTCCTGGTTCTTCTCCCAAACCTTGACGGGGCTCGCCTTGTCCGAGGTCTCGATCACCTGGCTGATCTTGACGCTGTTCAGTGCACTCAGCTGCGTTCTCTCGCGAACGGGTTTGCGCTTGGAGAAGTCGAGCCCTGCAATGGCGCCAGTCAGTCCATCGGTGCTATCGGTGAGACTGGGCTGTTTCTGAGTGATCCAAGGGTGCTCGAGGCATTCGTCGACGGTGATTCGCTTTTCGGGGTCGACGGTGAGCATGCGATCGATCAGATCGAGAGCAAGGTCGCCGACGCTGTCCCAGTAAGGTGAAGGATAATCGAATCGCCCCATCTTGATCTGTTGCGATAGCGTGTATGGGTTCTCGCGCGTGTACAATTCATCGCTGAATGGAGGGAAACCGCAAAGACAGATATATAGCACTACACCCAGTGACCACACATCCACGGCCCGCGTGTACCTGCGATGTCTTGAGTTCTCTAGTATCTCTGGTGCCACGTAGCTGGGAGTTCCGCACAAGGTGGTGGTGAACGATTCTTCGCCGATGATCTTCGCGAGACCAAAGTCTGCAAGCTTGACGGAAAGGTTCTTGTCCGAAAGGAGGATATTTTCGGGCTTGATGTCCCTATGAACGATACCACGCTCGTGTAGGTATTTGATCGCTTGCAGTAGCTGGATGTAAACCTTTCGTGTCTCCTCTTCGGTCAGCTTTTGCTTCATCACGATCCAATTGAACAGTTCGCCCTCCGCAGCCAGTTCAAGGACCAGATATACGGCATCTTTCTCGTCAAAAGTGGATTTTAGGCACAGCAGATTTGGATGTGTGACGCCCATCAGTACCGCAATTTCTTGCTGGAGACCTTCCGTCCGCGATCGCTCAGACTCGCCCGAGCGCTTCTCAAATCGCTTAACCGCAAATCGTGAGCCAGTGCTCTTGTCAACACAGAGAAAGACTGTGGCAAAGTGGCCTTTGCCAAGTTGTTGGAGGACTCTGTACTGATTCCGAAATGCGCTGGCTTCTCGGTTCGCGGGATAGCGGAACAGGAATGTGGTCTCGTCGAGTATGCTGATCTGGTCGTTGTCTTGCAGCTCTCGTCGTTTGTTGCGGCCCAGAGGCACGCCATTGACAAATGTACCATTGCTTGACAGGTCTTCCACCATTGCAATTGTCACACCATCTTTCTGCTCCCGAAAGAACAAACAGTGTCTGTTCGAGATGGTCGGTTGGCGTAGTTCACGATCGCATTCGGGATGTCGTCCGATGAGGTAGCCGCCAGCGGGAAATCCCACTGTATTTTTCGTCTCCTCGTATTTCTTCTCCTCCTTCTTGTAATCCTTGCCGCCCTTTGTTCGGGAATCTGCTCCAGTTCCAAATTGACCCGGCCGAGCAGGAGCTGGGCAAGCATTCCGTTCGCGCAGGACCAAGCTGTCGCCAAAGACGCGATCCAAGGGCATCAAATAACCCCATACTCCTTCCGCCTCCTCATCGATGACGCCTTGGGTAAGAGAGGCCGAAGGATATACAAACTGCGAAAATGGCTGGGTCTCGCCGGGTGGTGAAGAAAGGTGTTCGTCGGAGGGAGGAGTGAATTGTTTGGGCTGGCTGGGACGACCTTCTGGCGGAGATATTGTGCCTTCTCTTGACCTACCGGCGGTCGTCTCATGATTCGTCACCGGCGATGGAAACTGTGGATTCTTGCGGCTGATGGGGGTAGTTGCCTGTTGAGCTTGGGACAAGCGCTCAGAACGTCGAGGCTTCTTCCCGTCATCTTCCCGCTCACCTGCTGAGGCCTACGCGGACATGATTAGCTGAGTCTTGCTAGGTAGCCAGGAGACGAGATGACATACGCGACCGCGTTTGAGGGCGCTCTTCTCTCTGTCTCCTGCCATAGCTGGCGCACGGAACCGTGATTTGAGCTACTCCAGATTCCAACCGGTGACTGAACTTGGTGTCTGCAGTGTTCGGTAATGTGCGACGTCGAAGCTGCTCAGACGGAGCGCGATCAAGATAGGATGGATATTGAGCTAGCACGGGGCACGAACCAACCAGCGAGACGCTCGAGGGACGCTGCAAACCAAACAAGAAAAGGTGCAGGGACGGCTTGATAATCCGGGCTCGTGCGTTCGCTCTCGACCAGCGGCTGCGACAGGGTGGAACAGCAAGGGTCCGGGGTCGCGATCGGAGGGCTCTCGGTGTAGACTAAATGGCTAAGTGAGCTTCGGTCAGCTGTCCGCCTCCCTTCTCCGCGTCATCTCACCCGTCAGGTACCTCAAGGTTACCTACCTACCTACCTATGAAAGGAAAGCAGTCGTCGCCGGAGTCATATTCCTTGTCTTCGAAGCTGCGCATCTAAGTGATCAGCCGACTGCCCAGCTGGACACAGCTAAGGACCTGCTAGGCTATCAACCAATTACATCCAAGTACCCAGACAAGTACGCTGACAGGTACCCAGACAAGTATCGTACAAAGTACTGAATTATGTCTAGATAAATATCGACATTGATACTAGAATAGCTACGCAGTGCAAGCGCCGTACTGCCCGTCCAGGAGCTCAGTCTGCCACATTACCTGAGTAAGCCGAATGACCGACACAGCCAAGCTTTGTTGTATAGTGATAGGGTCGGTTATCAGGAGGTCCTCGTGCTCCAAAATGTTCGTCCACATTGTGATCTTACTCGCTTCAAGGTATAATGGCAATTCGCGCGCCATCGCCTTCATTTTCTTTGCAATTTGATCCAGCGAGCAGGCTTCCGCCGCCTGAGCGAAATCGGCGCGTAAGTCAACATCATCTTTGACTTTGTCTAGCCTCTTCCACCAGTTGCGAATCTCCTTGATATCCTTTGGTTGAGTCTCGTAAACCTTTCGAGCTTCCGTGTCTGGCTTGTCTTCGAACATGCGTGATTACAGGAACTGCTTGAGCTTGTCGTCCTTGTCTAAGACCTCGCAAAAAGTCAGGGCACGCGACTTCTCGTCAGCCATCATTGCTTGCTTCACCCTCTCCTTGTTCTCTGTCTCCCTATCGGTAGCACTTTTTAGCCACGTATATTGCATTTGATTAAACTCTTTGGTAGGGTGCCAATGACCCAGCGGTTGCGATGGATGCTTGTCGAAACAGACCTTCATCTTCATCTCCAACCATAGGAGCACCGTCAATCTCTCGGTCTTGCAGTGAACAGGGTAATGGCAATTTGCCCACTCCCAATCTTCCCGGAGCATTTGCGCAACAAGATCGGATCGGTCTTGCAAGATCAAGTCTGTGGGCCTGTCACGCGTCTTCTTGCATACAGTGCGATGGTGGCCTCCAGGTCTTCAAATTTGACGTCGTGATTCCGTGAGATTTGCCAGAGGACATATGAAGTCTGTACGCGGTCCACTCGTGAGCTGCCGTAATTGTGCCAGTCTGACCTCTCCTTTTTGAGTTCCTTGTGTACCATAGCCCATCTGTACTGCTCCTCCGGTATCTCTTCATTGGCCTTCGTCATCATCTCATTGGAAAAGCCGCAGGAAGACGTTCATTCGCTGTAGCCTTCCCCGGCCCTCTCCTTGACAAATCGCCAGAACTCTGCTATGTGGATGCCGTACTTGGCGAGAAGGACTCTTCGCATTAGACGTACGACTGATTGTCCGTCTTTCTCGTACCCCCCACAAAGAGGCACCTCGACGAGAGATGGCTGGTTCCGCAATTGCTGCTCCCAATACAGGATGCCCTCAACATGCCGCTGAACTTTCACACGTTCAGCCCAGGTGTTTAGGGGTAAATTAACTGAAATTACAGTTGCGAGCTTGCAGTCTTCCAAATACGCCTTCATGGCGATCCTCGAAACGTCGGACAGCAGTCTGGTGGCATCATAAGCGACGCAGACTTTCGCATACAGAAGGCTTTCTTCGACGCGAGCTCGTGTGTAATCAGCGGTAGAAGATTCAGGATGAGGCCGCCGTGCTCTCGCCACAAGGGCGGCCAGCTTGTTTTGTAATGTCATGGTGTCTGATCAAAGGAGTGCTTCTCGTCAGTCGAGGATGTGCGAAGTAGGAGAACATTAACAGAAGTCTTGGGTTGGCAATTGAACTGGCTCTGTTTATTAAGCTGCCAGGCAGCAAACTCAGATAGAGTTGCACTGTTTGAACCGCTAGATCGAACCGCGGAAACGACTACTTCCACAAACATCTTCGCGAGTACCTCTACGAGCACCTCCACGATCACATGAGTAAACAGTCATCGAGCTATATCTATAGGTACTTCCATAGGTAGCTCCTAAGGTGGTTTCAGCGGTGTCGACGGGCATGCTCACATTGCAAATACATACGAATGTTCGCAAACATTCGAGCGAGCCGGATTGCAGTTTTCGCACAGCATTCTTGAGAGCTGTCAATAGGAAGGATCCCTGAGATGCCTTGTGCCGTACAACACGTGAATGCCTACCTAAATGGCTATCTGACCGACAAGCTGAAGCTGTTAATGCGGAAGCACACTAAGTGGTCTTCCAGACTGTGCGAATGTACCCCTCAACGTCCTCGAGCAGTTCACGCGGCTTCTCCAGCGCCGCAAAGTGTCCCCCTTTTTCATGCTCACTGAAATGTACCAAGTTGCAACTCGCCTCGGCCCAACTCTTCGGCGCCGGCACAATCTCGTGCGCGAACAACGAGTATCCACTCGGCTTCTCCACACGCGGCAGCTGCAGCGCCGTCAGCTTGGAAGCCAAAGTCATCCTCGCCATCTTCGGCTTCTCCTCCGGATTGCCCAGCCCACGATTATGCCACAGTGCACGCGGCATCGTGTCGGTCAACCAGTACAACGTGACGGCTTCCAAGATCTTGTCCAGTGGTGGGTCCTCGTCCGACCATTCGAGGTATTTCTCGGCCATCCAGCTGAGGAGTGCGAGTGGGCTGGAGGCCAGGACGTGGCCGACGGTGGCGGGTCGGGTGCCTTGCAGGATCACGAAGCCGCAGCCGGTATCGACGGCCTCACAGGCACGTTGTAGCGCACGTCGCTCTTCGGCTGTGGATGTTTTCTCAGCTGTTCCCGGCGGTGGCATACCCATCATGCTCACGTGCATTCCTTTACATGCCTCGTACTTCATGGCGAGGATTCTGCTGATGAAACTGCCGAGATCGCCACCTTGGGCTAGATATCCGGACTCAAAACCCAGACCGATCATCAGGTTGTGCAGTGCTTCAGCAGCCATCTCGAGGTCATAATCTGTATCCGCTGGCGGCCCAGAAGAGTAAGCATATCCCGGGATCGACGGCACGATGACATGGTACGGCAGATCCTTGGGCGTATACTTCTCCTTCAAGATGTCGAGAATGTCGAGGAAGTGACAGATCGAACCCGGCCAGCCATGGAAGAAAGCAATCGGAGTGGCGTTAGCGCGCTCTGAGAACAAGGCCAGAAATTGTAGCTCGATGTCGTTGCCGGCGCCGTCCTTGACAGTCGCTTTGAAGTTTGGGTACGAGTTGATCCTGTCTTCGTGCTTGCGCCAATCAAAGTTGTTCAACCACACAGTTTTAGCGTTTGCGAGCCAATCACAGGTGACTCCGTACTTACGGCCAGCGTTTGTGTTCTCGAACACCGGGGGCGCGATGGGCGAGAACTCGAGGAGTTTCTTGAAGTGGTCGAGCTTCTCGTTGGATACGTGGGCCTTGAAAGGCTTGAAGTCTAGGGTCGCGCCGGCGGGGAGGTGAGCGTATTCGGCCATGTTATTCAGGTAAGAGACGAACTGCTTGAGCGTTGACGAATTGAAGGTGTGTATGGAGACAGTGAAGTTCAAACGATGATGAGACTGGTTTGATCTCGGTCTGGCCAGAAGAATACAAAAGCAATCAATTAATACTTATACGGCATTATTACACAACATGGAGCACAGTACAACGTGGACATTCAGGCATCGTCGAACGACTGTTACACGGGAAGAAGCTACCCGAATGTAGGTGAAGATGAAAGAAGAGCCGAGAAGGTGTCAGCACCATCTCGAAATGGCCTAAAGATTCCCGTCGATCGCTGCAGCCCAGTCGGGGAACGAAACGAGCCTTTCGCGCATAGACGAACGGAGATTGTGTAAGCACTTGTGCAAGCACTTACAAGGCCCCGAATGCATGGGCCGAGACACACATCCTTGTATTCGAAGGAAGCAGCTCACGAGCGTGAGGAGGAGAGGTGGAGAGACTGTGCGCGCTCGTTGATTACCTAATGGATACAGATTGGTACCGTCGACGCGTTG
>UYJD01000014.1:41395-67570 GCA_900618795.1 Cyanodermella asteris
CCGCGTTACACGCGTGTGTAAGGCGAGGATTAATCGAAAGTAGTGGCGCACGTACGGTCGAGAACACCTACTGATATCCTGCGTTAACTACTTATATATCAACCCCTAAAATTGCTTCGTGAAGTATGTAGGCCTCAACTTTCATAGGTACCTATTGTGGTAGCCATCGACGTGATTATAAACGTAGTGGCGTAAGTAGATGCTCGAGGATATGCGCAACGACTTTTGATTACCCGCCTTATGTGTCTTACGTTCAATAACTTCGTCGACTACGGGTCTTGGAGAGATATAACAACGACAGTAAGGTAAAGAACTCACGTCCGTGGGCGTGTTTCATAGATTGATACTCAACAAGCCCCTAAAGCCAAAACATTGTCCCTGCAAAACCATGTGCCGAAACGAAGGCGAGAAACAAAAGTCATGCGGTCTGCACGATCAATTCCATCGATAGCAGTCTTTCTGCATCATCCACAATTTCACCCATCCCCTAAGTACATCAGCATTCGGAGTCGTCCGACGATCAGCCCTGCCAGCCCTTAACACGATTGGCAATCTTGTTCACGTAGGTGGGGTCGCCCACAGCAGCTGCATTCAAGTTGTTCGGGTCAGTCAGAGAGCCCGTATTGTACAGACGGGCAGCTCTGAAAAACGCCTGAGTCGAGCCTACATCGTTCGAGCCTTGAGCACCCTGATTGATGCAGGCAGCAAGGCCATCACCAGCACTAGTACCACTGGTACCGTCCCTGATCATACCGATGATTTGTTCCTGAGGACACGGGTTTAGGGGAACTCCGTTGCGGTTGCAAGAGAAGCTGCCAGAGTGAGATTGCATCAGTCCTGGGTTGAATATGGCTGGGTCTGCGTTGCCAGTAGTCGGAACACGCACACTGTAAGATTAGCATTCTCGAAGGACGATCAAGCAGTCATGGGCATATATCCTCACCATCCTTGCGATTCCTGCAAGACAATTGCCAGGATGAAACGTGGGGAGACGGCGGACTCGCCAGCGACTTGGATGATGGCGTCGTAGAGCTGAGTTGTCTCTGTATCGGAGTTCGGGGGCAGGCCGTACTGGTTGCATCCAACGGCAATGCTACCCCTGGCTGCATTGAAGAGATCCTCGAACGTGGCCCATTCGTCGATGCGGTTTGGCCATCCCTGAGCTGTAGAGCCATCACCGGTGTACTGGTGGAAAGTGCCATCCAGAGCACCAATAGGGAGCAGAGGGGCGCCTGGAGCGCCATTTACTTGCTGCCCCACAGCACGGATAGAGAGCTCAGCCGGAAGAGCAGTGACGGCTGTAATGTAAATGGCAGAAGCCAAGACGAGTGCGGAAACCATATTGCGAGGTCTTTGATGGTTAGAGCTGGGAGAACCGATGCGTGGGCTCTCGTTAGGCCGGTTGAGCTGCTGGGGAAGATTGCCCACCCTGATACTATCGTGGAAGCAGCGAACGAGCAATTATGCTTTATACTGTCGTTCTTGCCATATTTCAGCTCTCGTGAATGCATTTTCCATGCTCGAGATGTCCACAATATCGTCCTTGTCATACAACAAGTCAGGGAACCATCACGAACATTTGAATTCGCGAGTGTCGTCGGGAAAGGTTGTAACACTGCGACTTTCGTATCATTATACAGAGGGCCAATGCTGGTGTTGTAATACCTCTCGGGGCTCTGTCGCAGTCATCCACCTTGGAAGCAGCAGTACCATAACGATGCTGATCGGTAGTGCAAGATCCTGGCTTCCAGCAAAACTGTCTTTGTCATGCAGACTGGTCTTGAGCAAGGGCTTGCCGAGTAACTTCTGGTTGTGGTCCTTTTCAAAGCTACAGTCGCATAGATGGGTCAAACCCAGGGTGAGACGAGTCTTGTCACTCATATCGGTTCTTCGGTCTGTGCGGACGGCTGTAACTCAAGCTGATGCCAAATCCAGTTTCTGGTTCTGAGGCACTCCGGGTTCACGAGGCCTCTGAGCTTGCAAGAGCATTGGAGTCGGCAGATATGGCAAATCTCAGGCTGGTACATCGTAGGCCAAAGACATTTCTCTAGCCACTTGGGCTCGCAGAAGCGGCCGGTACGGGCCTTTTGCCTCAATGAGGCGAATCGTTTCAGCATTGCATGATGAACTGGGGACACAGCATCACGGGAAGCTTGGAGAGGATGGCGGACTCGATCATGGGGTGCGTGTACCGATCCTGCATCCTCGGATCATGCACAAGATCGATAATCTTCAATTGTGACTGAAGAATGGTATGACCGTGTGAGATGAGTTCACGGGTGCCACCGGTCACGGTTGCGGAAGCTTGGAGAGACAGAAAACTTGAACAAGAGATCCGGATTCGTATAGATGCAGTCGAGATCTGAAGAACGCAGGGATAACATTGTCCTAGTTTGCCGTTGCTAGTAATCCGTGCCCAACGCGGACGATTTTAAAGGCACGGAAAGGAACAATTTTGCAGCACACTAATCGATTCGTAGCGTACAATTATCACCAAACCTCGAGAATTTTCAAATTCGATGCCGCGAGCACGTCTTGCCTCACTCGATTCGCCGTTCGTCGAGCAATGCTTCAAATCGTCGTTGTCGGATGTCCACGCAGGGTAGGAGGCGAGAAATTCCTTTCGGTAGAATTTCGTTCAATTGCAAAAATTGTCTTGATCAGGACAGTCAAAGACGTAACAGCGACACGCAGCGACACGGCGTCCTTGACACAAACACAAAGTCGTCATCAAGCAGAAGGACTTCTGCTGTCTTATTATATGATGCAGCAGCGTTCAACTCCAGTATGGTAGCCCTTCATGACCAACATCTCTGGAATGCAGGACGATGAGAGAGACCAACCACGTTACGTCACATCGGCACTCGCTCCAGCATTCCGACGATTCACACCCGAACTCATCACTTTCACCAACGGTTCGGTCCGGAACAGTCTCCATCAAGATCTCCACCAGGGCCGTCGATCATCCCTCCGAGCGGCCCCGCCAACCTCGCCCGATAATGGCATGAAAGTCAAGTGATCCAGATAAGCTCGAGCTGCCGCCCGAAACGAGCGCAGCAACTTTGTCCGAAAGATGCAATCCCGTTCTCCTCCGCCTTGTGGAGCACATTCCTCAAGGACTAGCAATTCGGATGCTGAACAACGAGTAACGGATCTGCTTGCACCTCAGACCCTGACTCGTATTCCGAATGCCGAGTTTGTACCCCTGTCCCCTACTACATACTACAGAAACCTGGTCACGAAAACCCTAAATGCCAAAATGCCATAACCACAACGAAGCCCACTCCCCCCCTGGGCACATGCATGTATACTTCTACTCGCTCTCGATAACCTACTTGCCTCACCCCCTCCCCCCTCCCCTCGTAGTCCATTTCACGCCCACTTGACGCTCACGCATCATGCCGTTCCTCCAATCCGTCTCTCGCGTCCTCCTCTCCATCCTCTCGTGCGGCGAACCGTACCGGGCGCTGGACGGCCAGTATCACGGGGTACCCACGCTGGTCGACGACGGGAGCAACAACGGCGAGAAGGAGAAGCACGACGATGGAAACCTACCTCCGGCGAGGCGGCGGCGACAGCAAAGTTTGGCCGAGCAACCGCATCCGCCGAGGCATCATTCGTTGATTGTAATTCGACCGGTTCGGGAGCAGCGAGAATTTACGAGGCCAATTTGCACCTGAGAAACATTGATCAAGGCCAAAGACATTGGCTAGCGACATGGGCGAATATCACTCATTACGACTCCGGATCATGCACGGCGGTGTCGAATAAATGAGAACAATTTGGAGGTAGGTAAATATTTACTAGTTTCCGGCACCACAGGTTATGCGGTAATCAAGGAAGACATTTGGCATGACGAACATAGTCCATGCATCGAGCTCTGCTGACCCAAAAGAACCCAGACATTAAGACCTTCCGTCGTGAATGCATCCACATCGTGTATCATAGCGCATGCCACATAAAAGATCGTTTCCGGCGATTCTATTCGTCAAACGACACATCAACTTGGACGGTCGCCACCCGCATCCAGCTGGGTCACCGACCGACTTGGTCGGTTCTCAACTTCGATAAGGAGGCTGTTCTTCTTGTGGATACTCATCTTCCGCGTCGACCCGCACCAATATCTCCTCCAGCAGTCCTTCCAGAAAGCTCTCGACGCCCCCACCCATTCCGACCGTGTATCGCTCGTCGATCTTTTGGATTTCGCTTAGGACGCCAGCACACTTGACGACCAAGTGTCTGATCTGTTCGTGCGCCTTCGCAATGTTTCTACTGTTCTCCTGCGCCGTGTGCTCGGGCGTCGCGCGGGAGTTGCGGGTGGCTTGGGCTACCGCATACGTTCGTCGCGTCAACGAGGCCTCCAATGCAGGTATCAGAACAGACCCCAAGGCGGTCGTAGCTGGGTCGTTAAGAGGTTGGGATTGGTGAGACGATGTCGTTGGGGTGCTGGAATGATCGGATGTTGATGAGGTGGAAGACGAGGCGTAGGAGGAGTTTGAGGCTGGTGGGTGCGCAGCAGGCGGTGCCATGAAGCCCAGTCCGGTTTGGGCTGGAGCCTCTAGAAGAGGCAGAGGCCGTTGAGCTGCAATCGGCTGTTGACGTGCTTGTAAAGGGTTAGGAGGCGGTTGTTGGGCACGATCTGCCGGTGCCATCTTCGGGGCGAGCTTTGACTGAAGTGGTCGTGAGGGTGACTGTTGCGTTGTGAGGATTGACGGGACCTGCTTTAACTTCCTCGGCGAGCTATCTTTCTTGCGAGCGCGAAAGGCCGGAATCTCTGGCAGAAGAATGGCATTAAACATTCTCCTGGTCGGACTCTGGGTACGAGCAGCCGGCGGTGGCGGTTGCGCGGGTTCTGGTTGCAAGACTGGTTGTGGCTGACGGAAAATTGGTGCAGGCGGAGGCATCTTCTGTGCAGTTAGAGGCGCTGATGGAGAAACGACAGATTCACTCGGAGGAGCCGCCCGTGTAGGTGTTGTCTCTTTGGCACCATGGTCTGTGCTTATTTGTAGGAATTTTAAGCTGTCAGCCAGGAATCCTTGCAGATCAGCATCTGGTGGCGATGCTTGATCGGCTTCTGTGATTGGACGAAGCTGCCGTGAAGGTGTACTCATTGGATCCTTCGCTGGTGACTTCATTGGAGATTCTGGCAGTGGAACGTGCATAGCAAGGGCTGAGGGTGTGTTCTTGTTTGAGGATTTGACTGGAGACGGTGGCAAAGGCACATTGTTTGCGATGGTGTTCTCGGGAGAGATGTGCAGGTTATGTATCGACGGAGGAGGTAATGGCGCGTTTGAGAAGTTCAAGGGCGGGAGCAGGGGCGTACTCTTCTGTGGTGAACGGCTCCTGTTGCGAATGGCGGTGCGCTGCTGCTCCGGATCCTGAAGCAATCGAGGCTCAACCGCGGACTGTGCTCTGACATGACCTTGTGCAGGACGCTGTTTGTCGTCTCTCCTATCGGGGCGTGTTCCCGCGCGAGCATTCTGGTCGGCGGCATTCATTGACCGCAGTCCACCGGCACGATTTGTAGCCTTGATTGTGCCAAAGTCCCAAGCATCTCCATCCTGATTTCTCGATGGTCTAGCATAGTCTCCGTCGTCCTCGGTATCTGAGTCGTCTCTTTCCCTCTGTGCGTTCCATCTTTCGTACCGCTCGATGAGCTCCGTCAGGTATGTCATGTTCTTTGCGTGCTTAATGAAAGGATGCCGAAGCAGTTCTGTCGTGCCTGGTCTCTGATCTGGATCTTTGACGCAACACTTACTCACGAAGTCCTTGAAATTGTGGCTGAACTGATCTCCCTCAAGCTTGGGTGGAGGGTTTTCTGGAATCACGAATAGGACCTTCATGGGATGCAGATCTGAATAGGGCGGTTCACCCATTGCCAACTCGAACGCGGTTATACCCAAGCTCCAGATATCTGCCTTCGCATCGTAACCGTTCTGACCAATGACCTCGGGCGCCATCCAGAATGGAGTTCCGACAAAGGTATTCTTCTTAGACATGGTTGCTGTGATCTGCCCGCTGACACCAAAGTCAGCCAGCTTGATCTGACCATTGTGGGCTAATAGCACGTTTGCAGCCTTGATGTCGCGGTGTAGCTTGCCATCGGCATGTAGGTATTGTAGACCAAGCAGCATCTCGCGCATGATGATGGCGATGTATTCTTCCTTCATCGTCCCCGGTTTCAAGAGGCTGCCGCAGCTGCCGCCCGAACAGTACTCCATGATGATCCAGAGATCCGAGTCCTTGAGATACGATCCATAGTATCTCGTGACGTAGTTTGACTGCAGCTCAGCCAGAATGGCGATTTCGCGGATTATGTCTTCGACCTCATCTTCCGCCTCTTCAACATCGATGACCTTAATTGCGACCGTCTCGCCAGTGCGCTTGTCCAGACCCTTGTAGACCTTGCCGAAGCTTCCGCCCCCGATGCAATTCTGCTTGGTGTAATATGTCTCCGGATCAATTGAATCGTCCATGTTGCCGAGATGAGACGAGACAGGTAGCTGGTGGGGCGTAACGGTCTTGCTCGAGGGCGTGGCCGAAGATTCGAATGGGGATAATGGTCGCGCCTGACGCAGTCAGTGCAGATAAACGGGGGTATGCAATGGCGCTCGAAATCGTCAAGCAAAGAACAGAGCAGCAAAAGCTAAGGTGTCGGGCTCAATGTTTATTCATGAGCTCAATTGTCAAACACAAGGTAGACCCGCAGCGTGACGAGAGCAACCACGGTGAGCCTATCAATTGAGCGAGTGTGAGCCGCGGGACAGCGAAGTAGAAGCAAAAGGTGAAGCCAGGCGCAATCAATGCTGGAGGCGCAAAGCGGCAGGAAATATGATCAATAGTAGGTAGATGAATAGGACGGAGAGTGTTGCCGTTGCAAGACGAAACGCAGGGCCGCATCGCCCGTCTCCGGCGCAACGACAACGTGGACTGGAGAACGCAACAGCAGCAGCAAGCGCATGGGTACCTGAGCAGCGACAGGGATCCTTCCTCGTGCCATGGCAAACAATAAACACGGCCATATCTGCGCACTTGTGCGTGCGGCGGTCATTGGGGTTCGATGAACTGCCAGGTACAGCGCGTTTGCGCAATGTTTAGTTTCGTGCGAGGGGCAACGCTTTAATTGGATCGTGACTCCCGACATGCAAGCGCGCGTTTTCTACGGCGTTTCAGAAGACGCTCACTTCTATCTCTGAATTGACCTGTACGGTGCTTTTCATGACTCTACCCAAATTGTCTGCCACCCTGTCACGCAACGTCAACATGACGTCTCCGCGCATGTCGAATTCACCCCAGTCGACTTCACCCTAGTAAGGGATGCCGTTGGTCATCAGCTGGAACTGGTCGTAGCCCTTTGTCGAGTAGCTCATGTAGCTCTTTCTCACAAGCTCCTTCATGAACTCGGCCGCTTCACGCTCGTTCTTTTCCAGCACCATCCGCTGCCTGAAGTGTGCAATCGTGTCTGGCTTGAAGCATGGGAGGCCGCTGTCGGTCATCAGCATAATCATGTGGCAAAGCTTTTCAGTGTAGGGCCGTGCAGCTAGGAAAGCCTTCACGCAGAGCTCTTCAAACCACTTGTAGCTCTGACTGCTGGTGCTGCCGCCCATGACATGTACCATCTCCGAGGTCAATTTGAAAGGCGCACGTTCGAATCGCACTCCACCTGGCGCTATATCGAAACAGAAGCCAAAGTCGATGTGCAGAATGTGGCCCGCATCGTCCACCATGATGTTGCCGTTGTGTCGATCCTTAAACTGCAGCAGATATGAAATCACTGAGTATGCTGCCATGCTCTTGACGAAGTTGCTGCGAGCCTCCTGGAAGCGCACTGAGTTTTCGCCTCCGTACTTTGACACGAAGTACTCGTAGAGTCCGTTGACAGCTTCACGACCGAGCATGTCTCGGGAGATCGAGTTGGGAAGAACGTCGATAACACCACATCCTGGAGCAGTAGCAGTGACGCGGTACGGATAGACGTATGCGTCAAGGCCGACATTGTTGAATATGCCACGGAAAGCTGCGATCAGCTGGAGAGCGAGCACATCCTGTCGGCAGTCGTCGCCAACCTTGAAAATTGCTGATTGCCAGACCTCGTAGGTATTCTTGCGCCCAACAAGGCCCTTGTTCTCGTCGCTTTTCTCGTTGATGGACTCGATGAACTCTTCTTCGTCGTCTGCATCGCCTCTTTCCTTGCGAATCTTGAAAGTTGCCATGTACGGTGCTTTTGCATGACTTTGCAGAGGCTTGCCCGATTTGCGGTCAATATCGACAACGACTCCGTCAGGATTACTTGGGAGGTAGACGCCAACTTCGACCTTGATCTTGCGCAGTTCTTCCTCAATCTTGGCCTTCTTTTCCGATTTCTCCTTGTGGATGAATGGTTTCAGCTTGCCAGAAATATCGGTGACTTCGTCGAAGAAGGAGAACTCTTTCTCGTAAAAGTCCTTGTCCGCCCCGGAGAAACTCGAAGTCATCTTCTCGGTCACAATGTCAAGCGTGGGCTTAAGCGGATCTTCGATGGTGGCATTGTCGTCTTTGTAGGCATTTGCCTTCATGTTCCAGATGATTTGATGGGCAAAGAGCTGGGAGAACTTGGCTGTCTCGAGAATGTAACGCTGGACATAGCCTAGCATATCATAGCGCAGCGCCTGTACGATTTGCGGAACATAGAAGAACACAACATCTGTTGAGTGACTTTCCACGGCACGCATTGCGTATTGGATCGTGAATGGGTTGCCGCGGAATGTTGGCGAAAAGAACATGACGGCGGATATTGGGTTGACGGGAGCCCAGTAGAGAAGATACTGTAATCATCAGCGTGGCCCATATCGATTCGCACAATAGGTCGAAGGCTCACCTTCAGCTGACTGCCGACGTCCTGGGGTAGACCATTCTCATATAACATTTGCAGGGCCTCAGGCTCGTCAAGAGCATCGACTGGGTGTCTCAATATATACGTTCGCACCTCACTGAGTAGGGCGGGTTGTTGGAAGCGAGCACACAGCTGGATCGCTAAACCAGGACTGTGTTCCCAAGCAACCTTGATCAGTGCCGACGACATGGTCTGCTTGCTCTTAGTGAATGCTCTGAGTAGCTTGTGCTTCTTGGGGAACTCATTCGCGACTGGTCTTACCGTCGGTTTTCTGTTTGGAAGATAATTTTGTTTCTGGTCGTGACCAAGCGGAGAGAGCCAGACCTGAAGCCTGATAATCTCGTTCTCCAAAAGCATGGTCAAGAGATGCTCCTTCTCAGGTAGTGAGCCAAGCCACGGATCGCGCTCTCTCGCTATGTGTGCCGTCAAGCCCAACACAACTGCGACGTCGCTCATGAGCTGACATTCAGCTTTAGTCTGTATGCGGTTCCCGCCGAAAGTCCACCTCGTGAATGTTAGCAAGCTACGAATGTCTTTACATGGCCTGACTTACCGAGGAGCGTGACTGAACCAGCTAAGACCTGCGTCAAGAATGGTATCTTTGAATCGCCATTGAGCTGGGGTCTCCATGTCATCGCTTGACCGTAGCATATTGAGTGCGAGCAGCACAACCGAGAAATGAAATTCGCGTGTTAGTGGATGTGCAGGCGCCGAGCGGAGACCATGTAAAGTAGTGATCATCAGCCGTCGGAAAGCCCTCCTAAGGTCCAAGCTGCCGAATCTAACAGCATTGAAATGACTGGACAGGAATTGCAGTATGCGGTTATGAGGAGCAATGATGTTGCGCTCCTTGTGCTGCAATCGCTGCAGCGCCTCTCTGTCCGAAGGTGCAAATTCTTCTTTGATGTAGAATGGATCCAAGAACGGGTTGCGGTCATCAAATATATTTATCCTTCGGTGTACTGTGTCTTCCCAATGGCGCATCACCTCAAGGACGATTCTCGACTCGAGACGAGGATTTTCGTTGATCACTCCAAGCCAAAGAGCCACACCAAGCTGGATCGATTGCTTTGTGAACTGGCGGAATGGGATCTCGACAAGGTGAGAGATCAAAGCAGACTGGTCATGTTTGCACCTGGACAACAGCGCGGCTGCGCGTCTCAAGATGTCACGTATCTCATTGCCGGCGACAAATTTGTGCTCGGCAAGACGTCGCTCGAGGACAGCAAGTACGGCACCCGCATCTTCCATGTCTTCATCCGGGGTCTCAGCTTGGCCTTTGCTCACCTTCTTGTCAGCGTGGAGCAAACGAAACCATTCCTCGTCATAATCAGGCAACACATCGGCAAATTTGTATTCTTGACGAGTGGTGTACTGTGCAATAAAGTCCGAGGCAGTGTTAGCTGCGAGGTCACCCTGTCGCTCGATAGCTCGCAATCGATAGTCTGATGCCGGCACTATTGCACCCATCTCCATGGCAAAGCTCCGGCCTAAAACAACATGTCCGTAAGCGCCCTCGTCATCGAATTCGGCAAGGTAAGTCTGCAATAGACCTTTCACATCAAGCGGAGCCACGTTGATGATTTTAGAAACCCGCATCCGAGCCCGGCGATGCAGTGCATTGAGAGTCGCGCGTCGGTATTCGAAATTATCGGGAAGTTGTAGCGTAATATGGCCTCGTGCAGATGTATAAGTTGACTGCCACTCATACTCATCGAACTCAGCTTCGAGACAGGCAGTCCACATCAAGCTCAAGCATTCCAGCAATGCAAATAGCGCACTCTTTTGACAAAGTGCTGCTGGCATGCGATCGACGATCTTATCGGCGAATGTCGCAGCCACTTGCTGACAGAGAGGGATACGATGGCAGCAATTGACGAAGACTTTGGCAAGCTGTTTTGCAACTTGAGGTGCTGCGCTTGCCACACGGTTCTTGTCCGAGATCACGGTCAGATAGAGATCGACGACCTTATCGGCGATACCCCTCATGGTTTCGAGGCCACCGCCTTGTGTGACTGTCGGATCGATGAAGTATTGTAGCACTGCTACGCAATCACCGGCTTGTGCGCGAAGAGTTTCGACCATGTATGCTGCATGGAAGAAGATGACCTGTGGATAGGACAGTTTCTTGATGTCAGCCTCTTTGTGTGGGAGGCGAAGGATCAGGTCGGCCTTCATTTGCGCATGTCTGGGACCACTCATACCCCGACGAAGGACTGTATTGAGCTCGATGTCGCTTTCCGTTTTGTCGATCCTATTCTCAGCAACAAGTGGCATTGAGTACAACGCTAGAGTTTGCAGAACCTCGCTATGCTGGTGAAAGGACTTCGTCCCAGACCATGTCCCATGCACTACCAAATTGAACCAAGCTTCGCGTTGTAAAACAGCAATCTCACCTTCGTCAAGCTGAGAGCCTTGCTGTGCGTACTTTGCGGCAAGGATTGAAAGAGGCTCGAGCAAATCTCCGATCTCTTGGGCTGCAAGATCCACATCAGCCTGGTGATCGTTCTCGCTCTCATGTATGTCACCTTTGCGTACAATTGTCTGCATCAAGCTCACAGAATAGACTTGAAATAGGGGTGAGTCACGGCTGATCTGTCTTGCAAGAGTGTTCCGTCCTGCCAGGATGGCTTGACGTTGTAGATCATTATTTCCGACAATTGCCAGATGGTTGATTCTGTCGTAGCCTTTGAGTAGTTGCATCAGCTCGGTCTCTCCACCTTGTGAAGCGAGTGTTGCAGCGTGAGTTATAA
Source organism: Cyanodermella asteris (assembly GCA_900618795.1). NCBI lineage: Eukaryota > Fungi > Ascomycota > Lecanoromycetes > Ostropales > Stictidaceae > Cyanodermella > Cyanodermella asteris. Next base: position 53,021 of record UYJD01000014.1, read on the forward strand.
TCTCCGCGTCGACCGCACTGCTGATTCTGGTAATCTTCTGGAGGAGTATGGACAAAGCCAGCGGTACAGCATTCTTGTTAGTCTTGCAAGACGATGCAACGATGACTATTGTACGAATGATGTTAAGTTGTGCCAGCTGTACCTGCTCTTCGCCCGCAGCATAATTCAGCGACAATGTGCTCTCTCCAGGAGACTGGCGTAGAGCTGAAATTCTGGCCGCAGCAAGATTGCCATTTGCCTTTTCGGCGTTGGGATCTCTGCTCAACATGTTCCCAAGCGAATGCAGGCCGTTTATGACGGCATCCGAGGACAGCTCTTGCAGGATAATGCTGAGACTCTCGGCTGCAATTACCATGCTTGGGCTTTCTATGCCGCTTTGAACGATGAATCGAGGCAGAGCCTTCGAGAGATCCTGTGCTATCCTCATCGACGTCTTGGCCATCACGGCAAGCGTTTTGAGTACAACGCCAGCTAGATGATCTTCGCTCATCTGTGATTGATCCGGAAGGGTATCGCGCAACCAGCCGAGCATCAAGTCGGGCTCGGCAACCTCGTCATTGACCAACAGACAGCAGAGATATATTATCAATGCACGAGCTTTTACGGAATTGTTCAGACGGTGATCTTCAGGAGAGCCCAGCTCCAGGTAATCTGAACCATCCTCGATTATCTGCATGGTTTCCGTTGCTACGGCGGCAAGGATTTCGGTCAATGACAGCGACGATCCAGAGCTGTGGAGCGGCCTTGGTGTGCCTTTTCTTGAGACCAGGATGTCAAGGATGTCACGTTTCTGAAGCTCTGCAACGGTAGCAACTTGCATGGAGCTGCAAGACAACAGCAGGCGCATAAACGACTGTTGCAAGAGAGTCCCACTCGGCGGTCTCTCAGCCTGGTCATACCGATGGATATACAGCTTCTTGTCCTTGAGAGCTTTGTTGGGTACAGGGGAGGATCTGATGGCTGAGAATGCCCCAGAGACGGCTGTGAGAAAGTCCCCAGAGAACATTGCTCGCAGCTTTCGCACAACTTCGAACTGCTCGGCAGAGCTCAAGAATTGACAATAAAGAGCCGCAGCTTCCAGAAATCCCAGTAAAGACACGACGAACACGCTCAGATCACTAGAGCCCCGCAAAGACGCTGTACTATCGCCGAGCGAGCCAGATAACGGGACCTTGCCTGCAATGGCTGAGGCTCGTTCGAGATATTGCCGGATCATTCCATAAGCTGCATCGTGAAGCGAGTTGAACTTGATGCCGACAGCCATAATCGCGCTGACGATTCCGAAGTTCATCGCTTCCCAAGGAGATGGCTCGATATCTGTCAGGAAGTGCGAAGATGCAAACAGTTGCTCATGAGCTTCAAGCAGATACGGTTGCATTTGACGCAGGAAACGCTCGGCTTCCTCAATCGTACCTATGCGAGGAGCGGCCTTGCACAAGGCTAGGAGAACGTGTAGCTCTTCGACTGTCATGGGAGCCCTGGCGAGGGATTCGCGATTTGTGCCTCTTTTCGGACCATCCGGTCCAAAGAGGTCATTGTTGCCATTGGTATCTGGTGAAGCCTGCGATGAGGGGAACGCACTGTAGAGGTGATTGAAACCGGGAGCTTTGGTCTGTGTCGACTGAGTCTTTGCAGCCAGAGCTGCTAGTTTTTCCAGAGCCTGTGCCCTGAGACTCATTCTAGGATTCGTGAGCATATACATTCTACACATAAGTGGAAAGGAGAGGTACCCTGTTGACATCCTGCCGTGTGGGCCACTTTCGAGGCCACTTGCAGGAAGTTGGAAACGTTCAGTTGGCTTCACAAACGCTCAAACATCCCTTGTTCAGAGATTGGCAAAGCCCGGTACAATAGTCTTTATCAATTCGTCTCCCTGAGGTTCGAATGTCCCAGGCCGAGGATAGGAACGCTTGCCGGCCAGCTGACCGCGCGAACGTCAAGGACTGTAAGGATTGTAATCGGGAGTCCCCACGCTATACGAGCAATGGAAAGAAAAGACGAGAATCCGCTGCGTATACGGGGGGTTCGTTGCAGACAAACTGATGGTCGCAGATCAAAAGTCGTCCAGCGCTGAGTGACAATCTGCGGAGTGACGCACAGGGATCGATCAGGACTCGTTTGAGTGGCATCGGCTACTGCACGTGACCGGCTCCCACCCAAGCTCGATACGAATACGAAAACGTGTCCTGTACGCCCCACGTCACGAATTGCATTACAGGCCAGGCTTCGGGACTACTGACGAGAGCAAAGGACGGGAATTCGTACCAAGCTCAGCTAAATCAACTATTGACGTTGTTATCATTGACCCTCATGGTTGTCTGGCAGTGCGACAATTCGAGCGCTTCAACGAGAGATGAGGCCATCGCCAGTTTCCTTTCACTCGTTAGATTGTCATTTGTGTTTTTTCGAATGAGCTGTCTGGAAAGCAGTTGTATCTTCTCCTTTGCATCAGGCTCGTGGACTTTGAAGAAAGAGATTCGAGCAAGCGCTGCGGCCACAAGCAGACTCACGTTGTCAACTCACATCGGTAGAGTCACGTACCACTTCCCGGGCTTCTTGTCTGCATGAGGCTATGCATAGCAGAGTCTTGCATCGTTGTCTTTCATGAAGCCTTTGTCCATATCGCTACACTTGCCATGCCGAATCACCGTCTGCTCGCTTCACTGCTTTACAACTCGGACAAGGATTCTGCTCGTGGGCTGGCTTCACCCCCTCGTAGATTTGTCGCGGCAGATTTCCCCCAGACACCAGGAGTCACCAGTCACGAGCCTCAGGATAAAAGTCCATCTGTATTTACCATTTATGCTTTCTATCTCTCTACTCCAGGACCCCACAAGCGGCGTGATCTTCCAGCTCATTAACGAAAGAAATTTTTCGGCAACACGGCAACATCAACCACTTCTCTCGCCTCAGACCCCACTTGTGGAATCTATCAAACAGGAATCATGATTGCTCTTCGTAAGTCAAACCTTCGTCGGCTACTCCAGTTCTGCTGCTAACCTCGCTCTCAAGCTTCCACCATGGTGGCTCTGCACCTCTGTACTCTCGCCCTCGCCGCTCCGGCCCCAATCGAGGCTCGCACCCCGGCGACCGCTACCATCGCTGCTAGCGGCCCAGAAGCCACCGTCCCTGTGAACAAGGACTATTGGTGCGACATTGAAACTGAAGTCTGCTACCCAAACCCTCAAGACAGCTTTCCGTGGGGAAAGCCCCACGAGATCAAGCGTTCCAAGGAAGCGAGCGAGAAGGAGGACTTCATCTATCAATTTATCAAGAAGACTGATACAGCTAGCGGAGTCGCGACTAACAAGGACTACTGGTGCGACATTGAGACAGAAGTCTGCTACCCCAATCCGCAGGATAGCTTCCCTTGGGGCAAACCGCACGAGATCAAGAAGCGCGCCTAGGACGCCAGCGAGGAGGAGGACTTCACTTATCAGTTTGTCAAGAAGGAGGATGATTTCATCTACCAGCTCGTCCGCAAGTCCGATTAGTCTGGTGCAGCCTTGGTCAAGTGGACCACTGCATGAGCAGTCCAAGCTATTTCGATCATCTACCTAGTTGGTTCTGGGGAGATCACGAGAGACGGACATGATGCGAAGAGTGTATCGAGATCGCAAATGTCAACCTGAATGAAAATTCAGTATTCCAACGTGCTGTACTGTGTAGTATCTAGCGACGTGACCGCTGGCTTTGTGTCCCTCCATCTCTGACTTTTCAAGTGTCATTCTCGAACCAAGATGCGGAATCGGCGATTCCAAGAATCAGTCCACGCAAGCAGCTTCTAGGTCGTCCGGTTGCCCATGTCGAAGATGCACACCCTTGTGCCTAAGTCGGCACGGAAGCCTCGGAGTCCGATGCCCTCGGGGTGCCTTTCCGCCAGTGATGTCATAGCATATTTCTGCTCTCGAGCTTCAGTCGCAAGGGATCCAGGCCTCCACGATCGCAACTCGCCTCACTTTTGGCGACAAAGCAAGATTGACCAGTGGATAAAGCTCCGAGAGGGTACGTAGTCACCCAAGACCGTCCCACACAAGTTTGCGGCACCGATCCTGGCAGTGCTGACTTGGCGTGTTAGCCCTTATTGTGTTGATTTCGGGTGCCTGACTGACCCTGCACGGAAAGGATTCGAAACTCAATCAACCCCGTCAACAGCATTATAGGCAACAACTCAATCGATCAACTTACATAACTCCGGACCAACTCTGCTGTTCTTCAGTACGAGCTCAGGCCAGTCGAAAACAAGGCATCTGAAAAGCTATCACAATGCACAAAGCAGCACGACCGAATTCCCGACCGTGGTAGAGTCTAAAAATAAACCTGTCACTGCCCATCAGGGTCCGGAAGATCTACCAAAATAATTCTTTTCTGCAGAACAGAAAAATTACAAAATTCCAGAGACGAAGCGATTTGCTCTACTTTTGAACTTTCGACCTAATCAAACCGTTCGGCTAAAAGGGGCAAAAAAGACTCATCCGCGCTCCCGCGGCCAACGTTTCCTGACAAACATATCGCTCGAATCGTAAGGTACCTACCTTACCTATCTACCTACCAACATACACATACACATAAACATCTGGCATGTACCTCTCCCCAACATCACGCTCTTGTGCAGCCACGTCCGAAGCACCACCAGCATATACAGAACCAGCTCCTCCTCCGCCGCCACACTCAAGGTCAACATCGACGTCGAATGCAATGTCGCGACCCCAACCTCTACCACCCGCATCCTTCCAATCAGCAGTATCGGAGCCATCAGATCCATCAGAACCTTCAACTCCTCGGAATGGTTCCTTCCTCCGCATCTTCCACACCCCGATATCCCTGGTCACGCGGCTGCTAAACTCGATCCGGCTGGTCTTCTTCCTCGTCCTCCTCTTCTTTCAGGATAGCTACGCGTACTATAGCACGGGGTCGCGGTCAGCTTCCTCGCGAACGAAGGGGAAGCAAAAGTCTCTGAACGGAGGTTCGCATGATGGAAGTTTGGATGACGAGGTCCAGAACGCAAGCGGGTGGCACTGGATCGCGGGGCGGCGGAAGAGAGCGAAACGAGAAGTGACGGGAGCTTTGGAATGGACGTTCGGATGGCTACCGTTCTTGGTCCTGGGGATTGTGGGATTAGGAGTGGCGTGGATGCTCACACGGGCGGGCGGCCTGCTGCAGTGGATATTGAAGTCCGGTATCAATGCACTTGGGACGATCGTGTCTCAGTAGGCAAGGGGGAATTAGAAGTACATCATTTAACTTTTGATTCGTTACATTCATGAGAGACCTCTTTTTAAAGGTTGCGAAACCTGAGAACCAGATTTTCTAGATGTTAGAAATCAGATGTGTGAGTTGCAGTCTTCGCAAAGAACTGACGATGAACCCAGATCATGTGGGTATCAGAAGGCCTGCAGGTCATGATCAATGTACAGAATCCCCAACGCCCGCGCCTCCATGTCAAACCAAGCTTTTCAAATTCGTCTCTTCTTTTCATGTGCGTTGTGAGAAAGATGACTGTGCTGTTGTTGCTTTTCGACATCTTGTCATATGGCTCAAGCGTGGCCGTCCACACCGTTGGTGCCATTGATGCCATTGGTGTGGTTCTTTTCTCTGCGCTTCTGAACGGCAGATGCAAGGTTCGCCAGAACGTCCTCTGTCGTGGCCCAATCAATGCAAGCGTCAGTGATACTGACACCATACTTCAAACCGCCGGCGCCCTCTTCGGGAATCTTCTGGTTGCCCTCGTTGATGTTGCTCTCGATCATGACACCCATGATGCCATCTTCGCCGTTCGCAAGCTGCTCGGCGATGGTTGCGGCGACCTTGGGCTGATTTCTGTGGTCCTTTAAGCTGTTACCGTGGCTGCAGTCGACCATCAGGCGTTGGCGCTCGTTCTTCTTGGCCAGAGCTGCCTTGGCTTCGGCGATGCTCTTCGCATCGTAGTTTGTGCCTTGCTTGCCACCACGGAGGATGACAAAGGTGTCGTCGTTACCGATAGTACCGACAATGGCAACGGCACCGCTCTTCTGGACGGACATGAAGTGATGAGGGTGTCTGACGGCGCCGACAGCATCGATGGCAACACCGAGGGTGCCGTCTGTGCCGTTCTTGAACCCAATGGGGAAACTGAGACCACTGGCCAGCTCCCTGTGCAGCTGGCTCTCCGTAGTTCGTGCACCGATGGCACCGACACTCAGCAGATCAGCGAAGAACTGCGGAGAAATGGTATCCAGGATCTCGGTAGCCAGAGGCATGCCGAGGTCTGTCAGGTCGCAGAAGAGCTGTCGGCTGATGCGCAAGCCCTTGTTGATCTGGAAGCTGTTGTCGATGAAGGGGTCGTTGACCAGACCTTTCCACCCGATAGTGGTTCTGGGCTTCTCCAAGTAGCTGCGCATGACGATGACCAAGTCATCCTTGTACTTCTCTTTCAACGGCAACAGTCTCGAGCAGTAGTCGAGGGCAGCTTTGGGGTCGTGAATCGAGCAGGGGCCGACGACGACGAGCAGCCTGTTCTTGGGATCGGTGCCGGTGATGACAGCGCATGACTCGTCACGGCCGGTGAGGACAGTGTTCTTCGACCTTGCGGACTGGGGAATTTCATGCTGGAGCAGATCTGGGGCGAGAAGAGGGTTGATTCCGCCAACTGAGCGGCGAGTCAGTATGAAGCTCGAAGCATATTCGGCGAGGACAGTATTCACTTCTCCAGTCCTCAGCACTGTTCTTGTTGCCAGCGGCCGCGTTGACCGAGTAGTAGGGGGGCTGTAAGTCGAGTTAGTATTGATCAAGCTATTCCGAGCGGAGGCGGCGGGGTTGACTCACCGTGGTAGTCATTGTGCAGAACGAGTGTGTGGGAAGTTCAGGTCGATTGAGAGGGAGAGCGCAGTGTGAGCAGAGGGAGAGAACTGGTCTTTATAGCTGACCGTCGCACGAAGAAGCAGTTCTGTGCTGAATTGACTCACTGCAGGAAAAGACGGCGTGAATAGGCGAATCCTTCGTCTTCAGATGACGGCAGAGCCGCAGTTGCGCGCCGAGCAGCCAAAGCTCTGGCCACACTAGCAGTCTAGTCTTGACCAACCTTTTTCCTTCTCTCCCTCCGTGCGCCACGTTCCATCGTCGACTTCTCTCACATACATGCACGCTCCACCACGTCGATCCTCTTATCTGGTTCTTCAGGGCAGACGCAGTCCTCGTCCGAATCGCGTGGCTGACTTCCGCAACCTTGTCATTGGCAGCTACACTACTGTACGATGTGATACTGTATTTGAGCCTGATCACCATGCTCATCCAGGTTTCCCATGGATTTCTGGCAGACGGACGCCTCTATTTACTCTGGTCTATCGGCCTCCGTTCGGTCGGCTTCCGTCCCGCCGTATTCGCGATCAAGGGCTCTGATACAGCCCCTAGCGCCTGATTGCTGAGGTTGCGACAGCTCTGCTAGCGGCGTCAGGGTCGCCGAGGGAGGGTCTATTGGAGTTGGCACTCCTATTGGATGAACCTGCATCAGAAGCTGCTACTGTTTGCAACCTTCCTGTGCCGCCTGCATTGCGGCATCTCACCGCCCCGTAAGCTCTTTATCTGTTACATTTCTTATCCATTTCTGATGCCCAGGGTAATCAAGTACACGACACACGTCCGTCGGCCATTATAAATTGAGGGCGGAAATCCTCCGTATGAGCCCCCACCTCGACTTTTCCTCTCATTTCGCCATCTTCAGCCCCTGCTGTCTGACTTGTCCAACGCAGCCTCGTCAGGAAGACGGCTCCAGCTACGGATCAACGGACCCTTCCACAGCAACAGCACTATCAGCCCGAAGCCGAAGATGTTGACGAATGCAGCTGTGCCCCACACCCAATTGACGCCAACCTCCATGATCCCCGACGAATAGAAGAACTGGATAACGATGCTGAAACCGATTCGTCACACATCTAGTGCGCTTCCAACCTCTGCGGGTGGCTTTTGAACGTCTCAACCTCGTATTTTCCCGCCGGCGGAATGCTGGCCGTTGCGCCAAATACCTAGAAACATTCGCCGACGGCGAGTACCAACCAGTGAGTATGATAGTAAGCCGCGGAGCCAAACAGCCCGGTACCGATGGGCCGATCAGCAGACCAGGAACTCAGCACGTCTTCAAACGATACTCAGGATGCCGGATGCCACCGTTGCGTTTCTGCAGCCAGAGCGGGAGCCTATCATTTAGGATGACACCGTACACGACACCGGTGATGGCGCCGATCCACCCGGCGAAGTAGAAGAAGGCTGTGCTCTGAGGGCTGAAGCCGTATCCACCAGCCTGTATAGGTTCTTGCAGAGGATCGGAAATTGCACCCCTGCCGTGATGAACCAAGCAAAACATATCACAGAGTAGGCACCTGCGAGGATCAAAATTGGACTGATTCCACTTCTCCACTACGGACTGAGTGAGTTCGACTCATCGTCATCCGCATCAGCCTCGTGCTGATTCTTGAGAACGGCATGCCGCCGATGTGAACGGGAGAGGGGATACTCACAATACTCTCAGCCTTGCCCTTCGCCACGGTCCGCGTATCTGGCAAAGACAGCGCTACACGACGAGAGAGCCAAGCGGTCGGCATACGTTTATGGGAGAGAGGTTGGTTATTCTCTCTGTCCCAGCTGTTATCCTCTTCGAAGACGAGGAATAGAACAGCCGCTAAGCCATTTGCAGAAACTGCCCACCAGAATGCGACTGGCCAGGAACATAATCAATGACAAACCGGTGAATGCTGGACCTCTCACCGTTGCCACCATGCATACTGTTGAGTACACGGCAAAAGCCTTTCCTCGTTGGTGCAAGAAGAAGAACTGTGTGATGACTCCAGCTGAGAACACTTGAACGGCACAGCAGAGCAAGCCAGCTACAGCCCGAGATGCGACGGAGGAGTTGTAATCATCAGGTCCGTCGCTGACAGCAGACCAGATTGATGTGACAACCGCTAATACCTCACTCCAGAAGCAGCACGACATGATGCCAAGCACGCGTATTAGTGGTACCGGGATGACAGGACCCGCAACGATTCCGGCAAGTACAGCCGATATCTGAACTGATTAGTGAAGTGCAAGTGACAGGGGTGTTTTATCTACCGAGTACGCAGCTTGGTCAGGTGTCACGTCCCACGTCTTTGCTTGGGCAGAGGTCGCGAGGACGTTTGCCACGAGTGTTGCTGTGCCGGCAAAGGTGCCATAACATATGACACCATAGATGGTCATCGAGAGGGAGGGGCCAGCGCCATGATGGAAAGACGCGGAAGTAGTGCATGTTGGCTGCGGTGCAGGCGTCTCTGCTGACGAGGTGCTGTGCGCCGCAGGTACGGATTTTGGAGTCGTGACCGGCGTTTGTTAGAATTGGATCGCTATCTTCGAGCTGATCAATTATATGTACAACGACTGTGCTAGTTTTAAAAGGAGATGATAGCAGACTAGGAGCGTCTACGTTCACCTAGACCCCAGCGGGCAGTCCTCGTGGTGCCATGATGTGATCGATCCTGTCGAAATCGCCTCAAAGTATTACGGAGGATGCCGTGCAGAAAACAATCGGAAACTGGGCCATGATTTGTAGGCAGGTCATTTATTGACCAGACTTCCTCGCCCTTCATGTGCTGCGCAGTCGAAGAACGGCGACTCATTTATATGTAACGGTGAATGCGTGAAGTGTTGTGTACCTGAATGGGCGAAGAATAGAGAGATGCGTCTGTCACAGCATATGTGAAGCGCCATGCAAACAAAGGAACGCTGCTTGAGCGAGCAAATAGACAATGGACAAGTACAGCGAAGTCTCTGGGCGCTGGCACGCGAGCAAACAACAACAGACGTCTCGTTCAGGTCAGATTTTATGACATCTCCAGAAGTACTCCCGCAGAATACATTCACTTTCCGCCGCCTTTGTTAATCTGCACCCGCGAGTCTTCGCCTCCAGCAACGATGCCCACTTCCTTGTTCCAGCAAACGTCCAACACCTTGTTGTCACCGACTGCCTTGCCTTCTCTTGCGATGGTATAGACACTCTCCGACATGACGCCTCCTGTGCCCGCCTGACTGCTACGCAGATCCCATACCTTGCAAGTCGAGTCGTAACTCGCGCTGACCAGACCGTACTTGTTCTCCGGATCGACAGCCATGCTCGATATCGGATTCGAATGCCCTCTCAAAGCCATTGCCACGGTCGAAGTTGCGCTCGCTCGCGGATCAATCATTGAGATGTTGGCACCTCGCCCTGCGGTTCCGCACGCAACGAGCCCGAGCTCTTTTGTGGGACACAGGCTCATCGCTGCTTGGCCGCCTGGTATCGTTCTCGTATCCACTAATGCGCCAGTCGTGAGGTCCCACGTCCGCAACGTCCTGTCGTAGCCGGTCGAATACCCCACTGTTGGATCGTCGGGATGGAAAGCCACGCCCGTGACCTGATCAGTGTGGCCTCTAAGCTGCAAAAGCGGTCCCCTCTGAGCAGTCTGTATTGCGGCACCGGTCGCCGACAGCTTTTGTCGCTTGTTCGTCCGAGGTAGCAACGCCTCCGGCGATTCTGGGGCTCCGTTCCGTTTCGTCGACCAGACACCGACAGTGTGATCCGATGAAGCGGACAGAATCCGCGACGAAGGACCGTGGACAGCAAGATCGTTCACCGGCATTCTGTGGCCATAAAGCTCGATGTGGGGCTTGACCTTTGATCCCTCGTAATTCCATACCCTTACCACTCGATCGTACCCTGCCGAAGCGATCTGCTTGGGCGAAATCCATTTTGCAGCTTTGATTCCCCTCATCCCCTGCACGGCTGTCTCGTTAGCCTCGCCAGTCGCCACGACTTCGGATGACGTATTCCAGACTCGTAGGTGCCCATCCATACATCCGGATAGGATGCGTTCTTGTCCTGAGGCAGGCCCGTCGGCGAACGAGCTGTAAGAGGCGACATCGACGGCGCTGACCCAGTCGTCGTGCTGGAAGGATGCAACATGAGTGGGTGGGATGACAGCTCGGACGTATTCGACGGTCAGCAGACTTTCGGCAGAGATGCCATTGTTGGTTAGGAAATCGTCGATGGATGTCCGTAGAAATTGGCCATTGACCAAGAACTCGAGGGGAACTGGCTGAGACGTGGATAATAGATGGTTGACGAGCTGTGAGAGGTTGAATCGGCGAAAATCTATGATGACTGTCAGACGAACTCCACACAAGGGCAAGACGTGGCAATGGCAAAGGAAATGGCCTAATTCAGAGGTCTTGTAGTGCCATTTTGACAAAGTGATACACGGAACAAGTCAAGGTGAGCGGGTATATCGTACTTGTATTAACTAAGATCGGACCGGTGCCTTCAGGCAAGGCCAAGTCTTCCTGCCTGGTCGTAAGCTGTAGTTTGATTTGAGTGCCTGCCATCGTGCTTGCCTATCTAGCGATATGTAACGATCTACTTTTTATTTTCTTGGATCTCTGAATAAACTTTCCGCTCTGATCGGCGGGTCGGCTTGCAACTCCGCGCAGCCTCTCCAAGGTCCTTGCGCACGTCCCTGTCGATCTACCTGTTATCATGACATCTGAACATACGTCGTACACGTGCCCTACTTCCATAGGTAGGTAGGCTTGTAGATGGATCGAGTCGTCTACAAGTACCTGCACGGTCAAATGAAGGACCAAGCAATTACAAGAATTGACCTTGAGTAGCCTTCTCAATGGCTTCAAGGCCTCTGACCGCTCGCCTCGAGTCCACACCATTTTCGGCCTTCGCCGACCCGTGCTTCCATGCGCTTCGGCGGAGCTAGCTGCAACGCAGGCAGCGCGAACGTCGTCAGCAAGGGTTATGATTGTCGTCAAGGTATAAAACATGCCGTCGTTCTCGTCGTCAGAAGCTATCGCACAAATGCCGCTGCTTATACGCCTACCAATTCCTTCATGATTTCGTCAAAGACACTTTGACAGCCCCGCCCAATTCACACGACATTTCCATATACTGGAGATCTTGGCCCGAAGTACTCGCATGCCCATCCGATTGACGTTGTCCGAGCATCGGCATCGAATCGCACGCTCATAACGAAGAAAACGTGACAGCCTCGTGTGGCAGGGCCAGGGTCATCTCCAACATTTCCACCTCAAACCACATCCCGGGATTCTTATAGATCATCGCCAACATGCATACCATTCCAATGACCCGTTCGACCCTCAGCCACTGCGCCTGGCTCACAACCGAAACTTACGGCGCCGGCGACTCGTTCAAAAATTACATCCGACCCAATCCGACCGCCTTCCCCGACCATTGGGCCCGCGTCTTCGCCAACCGGCTCAAGACCTTCCTTGTCTCAGCCGACCAAAGCCTCCGAGTCATGGTATCCGACGACAGCGACCCCTTCCACGATCCGACCCAGGGCGCCGAAGGGGAGGTCCTCGGCTACGCGACATGGCATCGAGAAAGGGGATCCGAGCAGACGCCGGCCGTGAAGGGCAAGCAAACGCTACCATGGAGCAAGAAGTCCTCTTTCGCAAGGCTGGAAACCACGTTGTTGGACTTACAGATGAGGTACGCGACGTGGCTGAAAGCGGATACGGCGTACGATTACGACGCCTACGGCAAATTCATCGGGTCGCTGCGTAAGCTGCAGGCGAAGTTTCACGAGGAGTTGATGAAGCAGAGTCCGGAACGGGGGTACATTTACCTCGAGGAGCTGCATTGCAAGCCCGAGTTCCAGCGCAGGGGCATTGGGGCGAGGTTGCTGCAACAGGGGCTGGAGCAGGCGGTGGCCGAGAACGTGCCGGTGTGCTTGTTGGCGTCGGAGGAAGGGGAGAGGCTGTATTCGAAGAAGGGGTTTGAGACGGTCGGGATAGCGTATTTTGGGAACTATAAGGTGCCGGCGATGGTGTGGTGGCCTGACGAGAATAGACGTCCTGCGAAGAGAGAGAACTATTTTGTGGTTGATGGCAACAGAGCCGAAATCAACCTTGGTAACAGGGTGATGTGAGAAGAGGACGAATTTATATGAAGCTGTCTGAAGAACGTTGTGTGATGTTAGCGTATTCCATTCTGCAATGATTTATCACGAGGACAAGCTTTGATGATGCTGAGATTCGTAGCTGTCGTTGTGCTTGGTTGATGATCTATGATGTATGAATTGAGGTATATATGCATGCTTCTACGTGGTTGTTCAAAGGGTCTTGTGCAGACCCCTCCTCTCCATGGCCGTGATGACGTCCTTGTAGACCTCATTTGGTTCCTTCGCAGCCGAGACCTTCTCGACCTTGTTCTGCTTCTCATAATAATCGACGACCGGCATACTCTGCTCAACGAAAGTCTTGAAGCGTTTGCGGATGCTCTCAATGTTGTCATCTGCTCGTCCCGAGGTCTCACCACGGTGCAATAGCCGCTTCTCCATAACATCCTCGGGACAGTCAAAGAACAGCGTGAACTTGGAATGGCAGACAGTTTCCTCGAATTTGAGTCCCTGATCCATCTTACGGGGGAAGCCTGCTCATGTCTCAGCATATTGATCACCCGTCGTACAGTACAGCCAAACCTACCATCGATGAGGAATCGCTTCGTACTGTTCTTGTTCTCGTCAATGTCTCTTTTCATTTCTGTTGCGAGCAGCTTGATGGTGACTTCCATCGGCACGATCTTGCCCTCCTTGATGTACTCCTTGATCATCTCGCCAGTTGCGCTTCCAGGGCGATTTTGCTCGGCACGCAGCAGGTCGCCGGCTGACAAGTGCGTGAAGCCAAAGTCATTCTTCAACTTCTCGCTCTGTGTCCCCTTTCCAGCTCCCGGCCCGCCGAGGACGAAGACCACCGACACCTCCTTGTCCGAGAAGCTCGGCCAGTCCAAGTCTGTCGTCATCTTTGCTGTTGGGTCTATAGTCACCTAGCTCTTGCTCGAGGAATGTCAATTGCTTTCGCCGTCCAGATGTGTGGGTCGAGGGCGGACTCGAGTGACTCGATTTATCCCTGGCCTGGTGCCGCGGGAAAGATGGGACTCTTCTGCCTCGGCTTTTGCTCTTCAGCAGCACGCTGATTGACCATAGACCGATAAGTCAAGGACCCGACAATGACAATGGCGATGAAGGGCCAGACTTTGAGCGGCGATTCCTGTCGGCGAGGAGGTCGAGGAGGATTGGGGGACGCAGGCCCAGAGCGGAGACGCGCAAACTGAAGTGGCGACAGCTGCTGGCGACGCGGGAGTTGCGTTGCTAGCTTTGAGGACAGTCGAATCGGACGATGCATCAACGATAGATATGAGGCGGGGCAGCAATGAAGAGGATTCTAGGTTCGGTTGGTTGTGAGAGCTTGATGCAGGGAGGGTTCGAACTAAAACGTTTCGTCCCGCGGCGGCGGCGGCGATGCGTTCATTCTGATGCCGCTTCCCGATTGGTCGGTTTCGACCTCACGTTTAAGGAGTTCTTCTCGTTCATCGCCGCGCGAGGCCATCTTCGCCGTTGCGATACGGGTCAGTTGATAGCTCCACTGGCAGCTCCACTGATAAGGTGATGTTTGAAATTTGCTTCAGGAGCCATAGTGATCTGTCTCTACTATAGCGCCCGGAACGGGTGAACACCGAATGGAAGGGGACTCTTGTAA
>UYJD01000014.1:67616-105618 GCA_900618795.1 Cyanodermella asteris
GATTGGATCAGCGTCCCTGACGTCTGATCGGTCTTTCCTTTGTCCGTGACAATATGTTAATGTATGTCTAGATTTCGATCTTCACTCTTTCCGCCGGCTGCTACTTTTATCCTTCCGGCTTTACCTACATTATTCTATCAACTAAAGGCTGTTCAATTTGGAGATCTGCTACTTTGACGGGGGCGATCTGATGTGAACAGCATCCGCTGTCCGAGAAGATCAAAGACTGCTTGGGGTGTTCCATACGGCGTAAAGTTACGACGCTCTGCCGGAAATTGAGCTGCAGGATATCTTTTCTCGCATGGGCTTGGTCGAGTTGATGGCAAGAGAGATCCCGCCGCAAGTGCTTAGCCGAATAGCTTTGGGGCTGTCCGCAACTCAACTTCATCAGCAAGTCCGAACGTACTTATGTAGATGATTAGAGACCGACCCCAGCTAATGATTCTCACAGTACCTCCTTGGGCATTTGCGGAAGTAGTAATCGAGGTATGAGTAATGCTAACAATAGCGCCATGAACGGGTGTAGCTTTTTGGCTGTATCGTTCCGCGTGGACGGGCTGGTCTCAGATGCACTGGCCCATTAATTTATGCGCCCCTAAACAAGCTGGCGCAGGGGGACTTTGCTCCAAAGCTTGTCGAGAAGTACCCAGTCCCCGGGTTCTGGCACGCAAACTTTGGGTTTATGTGGAGGCAGAGGAAAGCCGGCTGAGGCCTTTGGTACGAACGGCCGTCGGGCAGACCGACATCTTTTCAACGCACGAATCAAGGATGCCGGTATCAGGCGTACGGCAACCGACAGCTGCGGGAACGAAGCGAGGTTGCGGCTTCTTATTGACGACGAATGTGACTGGGTGGTGAGAAGCGTTTGTGAATACAACTGATTGCCCGCTCACTTGCAACCCGTCAGCCTCTGTGCTTCACCACCTCCCCAACTTTCTTCACTCCGCATCAGAAGCTTTCCTCGATTTCTGCGAGCTTACCTACTTTGCTCCACTGGCACTCCAAGGTCTTCTGCAACAAGCTCAACACAGTTGCTCGCGCTTCCTCATTTACCTTTACTGCCTTGTGCAATATCTGGTTGAGACTCCCGAACTCAATTTTCAACTCTCTCTCGCAGCAATGCGTCTACTCCCAGGTAATCAGCAGGGTGAGCCCGACGAGAAGCTGACCTGGAACGAAGCAAAGCAGAAGGTTATCAAAGTCCGTGAGACCCTTGAAGGTCCCCGTCTACAGCAGTACATGCGCGACAACGACCGTTTCTTCCAGAAGGTCACCCACCCGGAACTTTTCGAGAGCGATGACACTATCTGCACACGCAAGATTGTTCCGCCCCGTCCAGAGGGATGGGAAGATGATCCATACATACCAAGCAAATGGGCGGGTCGTGGAAGGAGGAAAAGGGCCAAGAAAACTCCCCTGCGTGTCTTGTTCGGCCAGATTGACAGGACGCCAAAGCCCGAAGAGCCACACGCACCAGAAATGCAGGCCCAAGTACACATCGTCACGATCCAGACTCTAGTGCGCCAGCTCGATGTCCAGCCGTTTCGCCTCATGGAACCCGGCATCGACAAGGAGATGAAGGAGATGCTGGATGCCCACATTGCCGCGTCTGCAATTGTCGAAGAGGCCAACCAAGTTCGCAGCGCCTTCGCGAGCAAGGCCTTTGATTCCATTCTTGAAGGCGACTTGCCGTCGGCAGTAGCTATTTCCAAGAAGTACGGCTTCCGGCAATCGCAGGTTGAAAAGACCGTCAAGTCTGCTCCGCCCGGCGCAGATAGGCTGAGAGATGTCGACCCCAAGAAGGACCCCAAGAAGCGCTGGAGTCACACACAGAACAGGTGGCGCAACACTAATCGCCCTCAACAATACTTTGATTTCACGATAGTTCATTCACCCGGTAGCGACTGGAGTTTTGAAACCCAGCTTCAACTCTCACGAACCAAGCTGAGGGGCGCAATGGCCCGCTGCCGTCCATATTGGAATTCGTACAGATTCCACGACTATCCGAGCTACCCAAGCGGCGCCCTTCTGATCATTCTCAATGACGTCCCCAAGTCCGGTCTCGCAGAGCACGCGAACTTTATCCGTGACTGCGGATTAGTTGAGGCCACGGAGGGCATCGAGCTTGTGAAAACTCCTATCTGGTACGGTACAACGTCCTACGTGTTCCCCGGAGATTTCGATCTTCTGCAGATGGCGCACGGAATCGGCATTCGCAATTACCTCGACCGACCCAAGATTGTTGTTCCAAAGCTGCCGTCTTTTGCATCGAAAGCTCGATTCAAGTCCCGTCCGGAAGGATGGGCCGGCGCGATGGTCAAGGTCATGCACGGAAATGAGCGAGAGGTTGAGCAGCACATCAAGGTCAAGCTCGGAGTGGATGAGGTCCCAAAGAAAGATCCTTGGGCTGGCCACTCGCACTTGGATGCCGAGCGATTGGCGGAAATCGACCACGACTGCCGTCATGTGAAGACCAAGTTTGCTTTGCTCAAGATCCTGTGCAAACGCCGTACACACAAAGAGTTTCTGGACCTGGTCCGCGCGAAGGTCAATGAGAATATTGCAAAGCACCGGGCTGAGATGAAGCTGGTTGCCACTCAAAAGGAAATGATCGCAGCCCATACCGGTGTCACATTACAACGAAACAACCATACGTACAACGCCATGATGGCCAAGATGAAGAAAGCGGCCAAGGAAGCGGGCACATGGCGTCCGGAAGAAGAGAAGACGCACCCGACCGGCTTCCTGGATTTGCCAACGGAGATTCGACTTCAGATCTATTCGTACCTTCCGCAGATGCGGAACATGAAGATTGAGGTTCTGCCCTTGGAAGATGGCCCTGGTCTGAGCTCGATGACCTACCGGGGCGTGAACAGTCGCACTCCCCGTTACGTAACCCACCCGTCGCTCGATAATCCCATGCGCGATGAAGAGACAACTAGGATAACCGTCGAGCGTCGGAAACAGGTGCTTGCCGCCCAAGAGACCCAACGCCAGCTCGCCAAGAAGTCAGATCAGCTCCCCAAGCCTCACGATGGCGAACCCTGTTCTTTGAATTTCGATGGTCAGGTCTGCGCCGACTGTCTAGACCCCATCAAGTACGGTCTGGACATCCAGAAACAGCTCGTTTTCGCCGCCGGAAATATCGTCCACTGGAAGATGAAACCCACTTACATCGGCAAAGAACTCATGCCACTCGCGATGGCCAGCAAACAGACTTACCACGAAATCATCCCCCTAATCTACGATCGTGTTGAGTTCTCCATCCACACTTCGGACACCCTCAAGAAGTTCGTCGCTCCCATGACCCGCACAGTCAAGAACAACGTGACCAAAATCGCACTCTTCACCATCCACGAGCTCGCCCCCGGCCACCGCCACGCCGAATGGAACGCCAAGGAGAACAAAAACTGGAAGGCAGCCTGCACCCTCGCCTCGACCTCTTTCCCGAACCTCCGGCGCCTCGACTACTGGATCGACGTCAACAACTACAACGACTTCGGCGCCTTCATCCACTTCAGACCCGAACTCGGCATCTGGCGTCCCACGGGCTTCGAGCTCGAGGACCTTACCAAGACGGGCTGGTGGATCCCGCTGTCCGAGTTTCGCAAGTGCAGGAACCTGAAGGCCGTGCGTCTCAGGGTTCAGCCGACGCGCGAGTACACGGTCGAGGAGACTTATATTTCGGTGTTGAACGATGCGATCGGGCGCCTCGTGGGGAAGACGGATTTGAAGTTGAAGTATGATTTCGGTTGGGTCGCGGAGTATGAGACTATGGAGGAGGTGAAGGCGAGGAAGATTCTGGAGAGACCGATTACACCGCCGCCGGCGCCTCCGCGTCCGCCTTCTCCGAAGAACACTTGGAACCCGTTCTGTTGATGGACTTTCAGTGGACCTTTTGTCTCTCCGTCTCACCGTGTTTGAGCAATGTGCAGATCTTTGGCAGAACGATCGAGGCTGAGATTGAAAATGTTTCTCATTGAAGGATATGTGGTATGTTTGAGCCTTGATTGTCAGCTGTACACATTCATGTATTTCAAAACGACTCCTCTCTCGAGCTAGCTGTGTGATATGTACCAAGTGTGTACGCTCACTGACTCTGCATCTCCGTTCTTCTGATGAAGCGCACTCATAGCCAAGTATAAATCCCCCGAGTCAAACGTCCCGATTCAAATTGCGCCGTGAGGAACCACAGCTGGAGTGCACCAAAGGTGAGACGCCACGATCCAGCTGGATCTTGCGACTACAACCATCTATCAACGCCGTGGTTGAATCGCATCGTCAATGATTGTAGCTAGAATAGATCCAAAAGAGACACGTCGCAATCCAGCTAGATTTGGGGTCACAATCAGATATCGATGCTATAATGGAGTTGCATGGTCAAGATACACAGCTGGAGCATTTTCGAAGAGAGGCGTCACGATCCAGCTGGATCGTGGAACACTTCCGAATATCGAGGTCGCGATGTGATTGCATGGTCAAAAATCACAGTTGAAATTAATTTGTGCGGAGACGGCACAATTCAGCTGCACCAACAGCTCGACCTTTCTTGTCGATCTGCGCAAATCAACATTGGGTTTCACTGAGAGCCCGTGCATCAGTTCAAACGGTGGGATTCGCACATCTGACCGTTAGATGCTGTGACCTGTACCATCTTGGCAAGTACGATATCTTCAAGCTGCCGTCATTCAAGTCCGACGATCACTACTCATGGCTCAATATCAATCACCTCCACTGACATCATCTCCTCCAGCCTGCCCTTGGTCGCCAAAACCAGCTCGCCATTGATCCTGAGAAATGCCTGCTGCAGCTCCTCAGTCGTCTCCAAGTACTTCTTCTCCAGTGCATTCCGCTTCTTGAGCTGCGTGATGAGATTTAACATCGCGTCCTTGGTGGACTGGTTGCTGTTGACCTCAGAATCAGCTTTGGAATACAAAGCACGACGACAGGACAAGCTGTCAGGCAACCCAGGCTGGCGGCTGATGCCTTGCCGGCAAGTACTCACATTGCGTTTTCATCTGATGTAGACATCTCTTCCTCTATTGCCGTCTTCAGCTCCTCCATATCGTCGTCAACTCTTTTCTCACGTTTCTTGCGTGCGTCGGCTTTCCTTCTGGCGTCCTATCGGGTCATAACACAGCGCCGTTAGTTGAAATACTTTCATCTGTGCATCAAACTGGTGATAAGACAATGCATACAGAGCCTTGAATCTCTTTCAACACTCTCGCCCAATTCTCCTCTTCTTGAGCTGTCTCGTAGCCGCCTTCATCATCGTCGTCGTCGTCGTCGTCGTTGTTGTTGTCAAAGCTGCCTTCGACGTCCGCCTCTTTGTCAACGGTTGTATCTCGGGGAGGTCGAGAGGTCTTGGCTGGACGCGAAGGCTTTTTTGAGGTCTTTGCCTTGGCTGTGCCTTTAGCGGCAGCACCTTTCTTGGTACGAGCGGGCGGCATGATAGCTGATTGGAAAAAAGAAGCTGCTTTCACAACTCGGAATCGGGAGTCACGAAGCCCGAACTCACGGGTTTCAGCAAAGTTTGAACAAAAGACTGCTCGAACAGGACAAGGAGAAAATAGTCAGAAGAGTTTGGAGAGATTTTGAGAAATGGTCGAAATTCTTCTTATCGTGGTCTCAGGCTACAAATGTGCTCCGGAACGGAAGGTACGACCCTGATTGAGACCAGAAAGTGCACTCGCATGCACCCTGGGCAAGCCTCGAGAATTATGACCAGAAGCATCACAAGTACTTAGTAGTAAGTATCAGGAGACTACTATCTTCCTCGACCAGAGCCTACCAGGCGAAGCAGCTGCGAACGAATTTGGGTGTTGGTAAGACGCTGCCCACCGCTCTCCAAGAGAACACAAAGTGCGCACTTACATTCTTACCGAAGTCTGGTTTGGTCAAATAAGCAAATCTTGATGCGTATTCATGGCTGCATCATCCTGCACCGCTACTGTCGTGTCAGCGTAAATCAGGCCGCATGCAAATGCATGATCCTGAGTCCGCGGGCAAAGAATCTCACCAGGATGGATGGACCAAATAATCCTTCAGTCTAATGACCCAATTATTTGCGTGCGGACTGACGACCGGAGCGAGACAGAACATGTTCACTGCCATCATTCTGACATGTTCAGTGATACCAGCATCATGCCAGGCAGCGTCACGTCAAATAATAGCCGGCGTGGACTGATCGGAGCTGCGAGCGGGGCAACGGCGCTGAAAGAGCCCGCTGAACTCCACAGGTCAACCCAGGTCTAACGACCATCATTATGGGCTTACAGGTCATATCCCAAATTCGAACCTTGGTAGACATGCACAAACGTCCGGTTCGCGGTCGCGGACGGTCGAAATGTACCGGCCGCTCCGTGGTACTTCATCAACGACGTACACCATGATCGAGTGCAATGAGCGATTCAAGGACGCCGCTATCTTATCGAAAGACAGTCTCAGACGTTCGCTGGCAAATGTTTGTTTGCATGCCACCTTCCGACAGGAAGACATGCAGCTGTGTATATCTAAGCATGGAATCTGCTGACGGTCGAACCAGCAGCGAGCCACCATCATGCCTCGTTCAGCCGAGGGAGGTCGTGCTTGATGCGCCAGCAGATTGTCCCTGGTGCAACCTCAGTGAGTGTTTGTGATGGACGCAGGATGACATCGCCGGTGTGTAAGACAACATATTTATGAGCCCCTCTTTGTGCGATTGGTCGTCCGGAAGCAGCCGAGTCGCGCTTAGACAGGCACGTCCTGTACGCAAAGCACACGATACGGCCAGACCACGAAATGCCAGCTTTTCGGGATTTCAGGAGCATTTTCCGCCGTCCTGAACATGATGTATGCAGAGCTCATGCTTCGGCCACGAATCTGGGGTGACGGGCCTGACAGGCGGGCTCTAGTGGGAGGATGAACCGTGGAGAGAGCGCTTGTGGCTTCTGCTAGGCTCGATGCGTAGTCAAGGTATATCCGCGACTTTCATGTGAGAGTAGGATTGCAGGGTGCGAAGATTGTGCTGAAAGGGATGCTATTCTGGATTTCTGTGAAGCCATGCTGAAGAATCATCGTCGCAACCAGGCCTGAAATGGGGACAGATGGAGAACGGGAGGTGGTGATGGACATCTTTCCCCGCGTTTCGACGAGCTTATCATTCAAGTGGGAGTAATGCTATTGGCTGGCAGGTTGGTCCAACAGGGGCTATTGCACGCGAAAGAGGACGCCGTGGTGTGGCAGAAGACAGGAGGGGGCTCAGTAATGTGGGGAAGCGAGACCAGCGGCCCACATGCAAGAAGAAGTGTGCGAGTCCAGACGCCCCGCCGCTGCTGCTGCGATATTCATATTGAGCGTGCCTGGCCTCATCGGCTGTGTCCATCTCTTTACTGCCGGCTCCCGATCTCGAAAGCCTTTGTCTCTATCGAAATTGTGCAGAACAGCAGCCCAGTCCAGCTCTTCGACCAAATCACGGGGCTGCGAAGGGTCCGCAATACGTCACAAAGAAGCGCAGGAAGTCGACCAGTCAGCGCCTGCCGTTCCTGGCCGATCAGTCGTCTTCAGGCGGGAAAGAGCAAACGGCGGGCGAGCATCCTAATTGAATACAACATTAGATCTAACATCTGACACTCAGCCCGTCCCTTTTTCCTCCATACTTCCCTGTCCACAACCCGACCCTCTCTTCTAACAAGACTGATACCTCCTGCACGCGTGGCCCGATTCGCCAAACGTTGCTCATTGCACTCTCTTGCCAACCCCGACCGCCATTATCGCCGAGACTTGGTCTCACTGATAAACCAAGCACGCCCAATTACAGGCTCTCGACAAGTCAACTTCCTTGAACGCTGCCACTCCTTTCACCCACCGAGTGCTTGTACCCTGTTGATCGACGATTGGGCTTGCGCATGTGTCAAGCCCTAGGCCGACGGTCTCGCTCAGCCATCCATTAGCTCATCACCTCCGGCGATCGACGACCTTGCACATATCCCGCCGTTCTTTGTCTCATCCCTTCTCCCCACCATGTCTCGTGACGAAAACACCCCGTTGAGTCCTGAACCCAGCAGACGACGTTCCTCCTTCACAGCCAACAAATTGTCCGAAATGTTCAATTCCGCTCGCAATCCAAACTCGAATGGCTCGGGCGGCTCACCAAACAACTCGCCTCCCCAAAACTCGTCCGTCTTCCCTGGGCCCACAGCAGCCGCCCGCCGCCTCAGCATCACCGGTGCCCTCGGCTTGTCTGGTAGCAACAGTTCAGCCTCTAGCAGCGGCCCCAACAGTGCAACCGGCAACGGTCCCAGTGGCATGTGGGGCTTACGACGAGGTTCGATGACTGCCTCGAGCGGATCTGAAGAGTCGGCAATTGACGAGTCTGGTGAGGCCAGCGACTCGGTTGGACCGCCACCGAGCCCGTTGGGACGCCGGGTGAGCTTCGGCGCCCGGGCCATGGGACAGATGCGCCAAAATGAAGGGTTCAGTTGGTCGGACAACATCAGGAACAGACAGAGCCGCAGTGGCTCACTAGGTGGCACGTTGACCTCGCCGTCTGCGGCTCGGAACGAGCAGATGCAAGCACAGCAGGACAGAATGCCACAGCCACCAAAGCAGGTCTCGTCCGTTCCAGCACCGCCGGTAAAGAAGGAGAAACCAGCGCCAGACCACTTTCAGGAGAGG
The DNA here is from genome assembly GCA_900618795.1 of Cyanodermella asteris. Lineage (NCBI taxonomy): Eukaryota > Fungi > Ascomycota > Lecanoromycetes > Ostropales > Stictidaceae > Cyanodermella > Cyanodermella asteris. Next base: position 76,272 of record UYJD01000014.1, read on the forward strand.
ATCCTTAAAGGCGATTTCTACATGGACTAGTCTGCGGGCCAACGTACTGTCAGCTTACTGTTTCCATCTGAGATGCTTGATGGCAACGAAGAGGCAAGGATCATGGCCTGTGTGTAGCTGCCAGGCAGACCCCAGCACTCGCTTCAAATGACAAGGCGACTCAGTCCGCGAGCCCGAAGCTCGATGCAGAAGCGCTTGGAGCTTTCACAGTTTGGAGTCCTGCAATAACTACCTCATCATGTGCTCAATTCTGCCATTGGAAACGAAGCGGCGTATGAGCTTTTACCATCTACTTCCAACTAAGACACTCGCTCGATGCCTTCGTTTTGTCACGGCTACCACATATCTTGCGCCTTCACTGAAACGGTCGGTTACGGATAGAAGCGGAGCTTACTGATAGCCTTGATCCATTGCTCCTTGCTATAGCGGAGCACTGTAAGATATTTGAGATCTGGCAATGAAACTTGTTCGGCCCACGAGGGCCACCCGTCGCTTACAATCAACACATGCTCTGCTGTGTGCACCACGTAGCTTTCGTGTACCGCCGAAGTTGTTGACACAAATCGCCAGCCGGCATCAGTCCAGCCCGGCGAAGGAAAAACTCTGCTGGTTCCCTTTGCCTTGCTTCTGCTTGCCCTTCTTCCGCTTCTTCCGCTTGGGCTTCTTCTGCTCCTCCTCGCTGCTGTCGGCTTCCTCCTCCTCAGCTTCATCGTCGCTTTCCTTTGCGTTTGCCGTCGGCCTGCATCGCAGCCTCATCCTCGCTCTCGTCATCTTGCACATTTTCATCTTCGCTGTCGCTCGCAATCGCATCCTCGCCTTTGAAGCCATATATTTTGACCACGTCGCCAGCGCCTGCAACCAGCCGTCCCTCGACATCGACATCCAAGGCGACCACACCCTCTTGTTCATCGCACATGAAGCTGCTCACCACGTTGCCACTCAGTCCCTTCTTGCCCTGGAAGCTAACAATCTCAATCTTGCCCGTATCCCAGCCCGTTGCCAGCATCTCCACGCCCGCACCACGTCCGGTATTCTTGCCGTCCAGTCCACATATCGCATCAATGGATCCCGCGTACTCGCCATCTTCATCCACAGGCTGACCGTTCGGCATCGTCTCAGGCCTTTTCAAAGCAACCTTGTTTCTCCCCGCTCCAAACTCCCAATCTTTGACCGCCGAACGATCCCAATTGAAAAGACTCCCGCTCGAATCACCGGTGAAGATGCGATTCGAGTTCCCGCCGAGTATGGCGCTGCTGGAAAGGATCTCCCTGCCTTGACTGCTAGTCGCGACAACGCCCTTGCGCACATCAACCAAGCTCAATGTCGTGTCCCCCGTCGTGACGAATGACCGTGGAAGCCCGCTCGTACTGCTCTCGCTCGCCGGCACGACCGTCAAACTCGTCACGTAATCTCCGTGCGGCTGCCACGTCTGGACCGGTTTCCCACCAACACCGTCACTACTCCCGAATATGCCCTTTGCATCACCGGCACTCTTCCCGGTCGATATGCGCGTATCGTAAAGATGTAGCGTCCCACCGTCGGTCCCGAGCAGGAACGCCGTGTGCGTCAACGCCTTCACCAGACACGGCTGATCCAGCCTGCCCTTCTCACCGATCGGAACCACGATTTTCGCCTCGACTCTTCCAGTTTCCGTCCGCGCACATTTCACCAGTCCGTCCGTACCGGCCGAATACAACAGGTTCCCATCTGGTGAGAAGCCCAGGGCCCGGCAGGAGCCTTTGTGCCGTCGCGTCCGCCATGCGGTTTCAATCAACGAGAGGCCCGCTGCGGCGGCGCTATTTGACGAAGTGCTGGAGCGACGGATCGAAGGCTTGATATTCGTGAGAGACGTGGAGGAGGTACTGGAGGACGTTGGTGGTGGTGGAGGTGGAGAGGGAGACTGTGCTGGAGAGGAATGGGTTGGGATCTGGTAGAGTTGAACGTGCCCACCGGCGAGGCCGACGACGAGGAGGGGAGATGTTGGGTGGAGGGATTGGGCGAAGAGTTCGGAGGACAATGGGAGGGCGCAGAGGGTGTCGAACATGCTGGGCAGACACCAAGAGTTCGTGGGCAGGGCTCAGCTCTGGGAGGGTTGTTGGAATTGTGGGTGGGTGGGAAGTACTTGCCGCATGAGCGAGTCGCTCAGTCGATAGGTACCATGGGACGACAAGATATAGTGACGAGCGGAAAGAGATACGGGCAGCTTGAAGAATTTGTGGTTCAAGCTCTGTTGTTGGTCCCTCCAGAGAAGCTTCTGTCTCACAGCTTGATTTCGAGTCTAAATTTTGGTGGACCAAGCTCCGTGAGGCTGGAGAAGCCGCAGCTGCGGAGTGGAGCCGCTAACCCGACGTGCCAAGCCTGAGCTCAGAAAATCTTCAGCAGCTCATCTGAATTCGCTCAAGCATCAAATGCGGGCGAAGGCACATGCACGTTTCGATGTTGCACTGAGCAGCTACTAGCATGAGGCCCTTGTAAGTTGTACACTCCTAGCCTCGGCCGATTGCAGGTCCGATATTTCGCAGGTTGCGCGGTCGCGGCTTACGCATGGTTTCAAAGGACACGCCTTAGCTCAGTGTCATCAAGTGATTGTCCGCCCTACTTGATGCGCGATAGTTATCTAAAGTGGCCACAAGCATGTGCATATGAAATCAGATATTGTACTGCAATGTGCATGCATTTCGTTTCTATGGAAACATCATCGTCATCGTCGTAATGGTACAAGATCTGAATCGAGACCAATCATTCCTCCCATCAAAAAGCCGTGACCACGTCAGCGACATGTAGTATTAAGCAACCATCCTGCAGTTGGGTAATCAAAGCGTCGTCAAGTCGACTTGTCTCAATGCTGAAGGTGTCGTGTTGTGAAGAAATGAAGTGAGGACGGATGCTGAGAGGGAGACGTGATGGTGTCGAATCAAGCTTTCACGATGAATAGCTTAGATGCCCTCCTTGTTGGCCTTGGAGCCAGCCTCATACTTGTGCTGGTCAAGCTTGTCGGAGGCAGCGTCGAGAGCACCCTGGGCACGGTCACCGAGGCCGGACTGGCCGGGGACGTTGCCCTTGGCCTTCTCCTTGTTGGCCTCCTTGGAAGCCTCAGCGGCGTTGCCGGCGATGGTGTCGTGGACGTAGTTGACGGCGTTGCCGACAGAGTTGGAGATCTGGCCGACGATGCCCTCGTTAGGCTTGTCAACGTTGGGGGCAGACATTGCGAAGGTTGGTTTGGGTTTGAAGGTGGATTTGTGTAGGGGTGGATGTGATTGTGGTCGAAGTTGATTTGCTTGGATGAGGAGCGGAAAGGGATTGTATGCAAGGAACCAGGCAATACTTATAGGCCTGTTCCTGGACAGTCACAGCCTCGTGCCTGCCAGCTTTGTTTGCCCCGCGATGCCGCGATGGCAGGCGCGATGGCGGGCGGTGACGTCAATTCACCCCCCGCTGCGCGTCATAAAGTCAAGCGCGCCTGGTTTCGTGGTTCACATGCGCGCTTTCTGGTGAATTCCAGGCGCGACCAGATCGAAATCCTTCGACATCCCTGTTTTCGCTCCCACATTCACACATCTCCTGATCGTCCATTCCCGGATCGCGCCCAGCCAAGACTCCACAATGACATTTGACAGGCTCCGAGGTTGCTGCTGGACCTGAATGTCTGTGTGGCTGGCGAGGCGCACATCGAGATGCGTTTGCTACGATGACGCTGTTTCCCAATCCAGCGTTCACGCAATGGCTCCTCTCCGCTCTAGTCCGGTGGCTGAGTACGGCACTGACATTGGCCCCCCATTGCCAGTCAGATCGTCCAAGATATGACGAGATCCCGCCATCTCCTGAATGGGCTGAGCTCGTGATCGTTTCCTTCCATAATCTTCCGCTACGATGGCGTCGTCCTGGAGTCGTTACCGTGGCATCGGGGTTTTTCACCGACGCTACCCGCTGATGTGCAAAAATGGCGGAAATGTTAGAACCTTGTCGCTACGTCCAGCAGTCGACTGCACTTGACGAAGCAGTCTTCCCTGCTGCAGAATTGTCGTCATCAGAAGCCTTGGAAACATGGTCATCAGACATGGCGAACTACGGCACCACTAACAGTCTCTTAGAGAAGTCGCTGCCGCTGTCCGCGTCCGCAGGTAAAGACTCCGGCGACTATCCAGCTGAGCATCCAGGCTAACTTACTAGCCGGCTTCTCTATGGAATACCAAAACAAATGTCCGGTTCAGTAGCAGGGTCGTCACGACTGGTGGTATAGGTACTGGAGACAGTGTGGGTAGACGAACGACGAAAGAGGCCGACAGGGACTACTTTCTACCCGCCTTGCGTCTTCAGGAGCAACCAGTGATCTAAACCGGTAATTTCGTTGGAGTTTGAAGCAATTGGTCCGGCTTGCTGTAAATCAAAGAGTGCCTGTGATTGCGAGCCGAGTATGGACATATCTAAGAGGGCTCTGATATCTTCGAAGGGAAAGCGAGGAGTGGCATTCGCGAGAAAGGTGCAAAACCAAGCAATGAGCGCTATTTGAAATTCGCCACGCCGGATAATATACGCATCTCAAGTCTGATTGATACATCCTTCCACAGAGGTGCCGCCCATGTCCGATGCGGGCATCCCTTCGGAGTGTTCTCACTCGTATAGCCGCATACGGGAATCGTAAGCATGCCCGGCTTAAGGTCGTTGATCGGCTTATTAGTGACCACCTGAGCAGGATTGTACGGATCCACGTCCCTTCCCTATTCCAGCCGTCCACGGACGAGATGATGAAACCGAAACGTGAAAGCCCGCCAAAATCGTCCCCTACACTCTTCAGATAGTCGTTCGTGCCTTCCAGAAGCGCTTTGGCGTAACAGTCGTATTTATTGAGGCCTTCACCGCCACCGTCTCCGGGGAGCAGCGAGATGGAATTCAGCACCGCGTCGAGCAGGTAGTAGCAGTGGTCGTCATAGTCCATGCCGACGTCGTATTGATTGATGGGTTTATAGTTGGAAAAAGCTGCGCTTCCGAAGGTGCTACCGCAGTCGTCGGCTTGCATCGCGGTTCAGGTGAGATTGACCACTTGATGGAACATCAGGTGCTTATATTTGGTCTTCAGGTCCGGGTAGAGGTTGCCTGTGTCGTCGGTCAAACGTAAGTAGGCACCATTCTTCTGTTATTCGGCAAAGCTGGTGATGCTGACGATGCTGGTGCCCGAGAAATTGCAGTTCTCGAATAGTTACTCGACTTTGGCTCAGTAGGCCGCTTTCACCCTTTGAACGGTGGTTTGTAGGGCGCCCACTGTGTCGGGTGCGGTGTCGTCGGGGTCGTCCGAGTTGGGGCCGTCTATGAAGGCTTCGGCCATGCTCAGGTCGGCAGCCACAGGGCCACCGCCTTGTGCCATTCCGGCGAGGCCATCCAGGATTGCCTCAAAGAAGCTGAAGGATGCGGTCCCCATTGCTCTTTGGAGGTAATGGAGCAAGAGCGGGCCGTATACCGTGACGTCTTGCCCAAGGCTTTGATGCAAGCTTCGTCGATGTCTTGCTAAATGTAGTGGAACTTGCAGAGTCGAAAACGATCTTGTGATAGCCAAAAGTCCAGGGCCTCGGCTGGAGGCACATTCTCCTGCGTTGCAAGTTCCTGCGAGTTCAGCCTGACACAACTTGTCGTTAAAGTTCCAGCGAAAATTCCGGCTGCAACGTTGTATCTCGCTGTGATCCTATTCTTGAGTTGCACAGCGTCTCTAAATCCTGTGTTACAATCGGGTGCCTTGCCCTCACAGCTATGTAGTGGTTGTGCAAGCATTCATCGCAGTATTGCGGATTGTTGTCGAATATGTCCTGGACCTTGGCCAAAGCTTGGCGACCGTTAATTTCCGCCCATGCAAAGTTTTGGTTAAGACCAACGAATTGTTTACAAGTTAGGTTATTTAGGTTGAATAGTGGCGGTTGCGGTGCTGCTGCGATGGACTGAATGGCATTTGAACTCCTGTGGACCACAGCATTGTTGCCAGAGGTCGGATTGAGAGTATATGTGCTTGTACCGATAGTCGGATTGTCGGGTTGAAGAGTCGGTGCGTATTGATCAGTGGGTGCCACTGGCGTGGATCTGTTGGGAATAGATGAAGCATTAGCTGGGTTCGTGAGATTCGTTCCGCTACTAGCTGTAGCGACAGCGGTGCTGACGACCCCGCCAATGGCGGCAATCGTGGTCTGAAACCATGCGATTGCCAAGTTTGCGCCTAAAAGATTCGCAAGACGCAAGCTCTGTTCGGTCGACAGGCAAAGAAGGATGGGGACTACAGGTAGATGCATTTCCAAGGAGAACATTAAACCGTCATGAAGAGGGATCAGCCTGATCGTTAAGCTCTTGACTTCACCCACATAGGCAAGAACGAGAATAACATTTGATCATGAGCGACCGCACCAAGGATACCGCCACCTGCATATGTTCGCGATCTAGCTGTACTTGACGAAAATTTAGGCATGTCGAACAGAGACATGCGGGGGAGTTGCCGCTATGAAACTTTCAACAAAAAGAATGTGGGGCGAGAACGCACAATATCCCGGACAAAGAATGGTTAAGCACAGGACTTCTGTTCAATACGCACCTACCTTTACGAGTTGCGGCACACTGCTGGTAGACAAGACTGAAACAGGAGGCCGGGGATGAATTACCGCCTGGGCTGTGCAACAGATCAGAACCCCTGTTCGCAATGAAGCTGCTCAACCAAGCTAATGGAAGGTGTCATCGAACAATGAGTCTGAGAGTCTATCAGACAGAAGCGTTCGTGATAACTCTCACCTGTAAAGAAATGAGTATGGAGAATCAAGAAAGTGGCGATAACGCTCAATGCAGGCCAACTAGCTGAGTAAGAGAGAGCGGAGGACTGGCTCCCAGGCCCCACCTAGTTGACATTCAATGAAACACTGGAGCAGATAGGGTCTGCAATTTAAATACCGCTGCTTGGCCATTGTTCTAGTTGAAGATGAGTCCTAAAAATTGTGAACAGTGCTCGAGGTGTCAGCTTGGTGCAATGACGCTTCCTGCGACTCGGCTTATGTAAGCAACTTCACCGTCATAGTTCCATCTTTCTACCACCGCTACGGACAGCTTAAGATGTGCTGGGATGCTTCATCACGTATTGGAGCAACTTCTCGGGCATCCAGCAAGCATGCCTTGAAGCCCGATAATCATGGCGCCCATCCGCCGCTATCTTCGAATTTCCGCCTACTCCGTGCTCGAAGTCCGCATATATCTCGACAATCCTGTCGACGCCCACCGATGGCTCCTTAGACCCTCAGACCCTGCTCTCCCGCGCATCATCCAAGCCGTCCGGCCCTTTGTGATCCCCAAGCTCCGCGAAGAGAATGAAAGAAACAAAAAGGGAGGAAAGAAGCGGGGAGTCAAGGATGTGGTTCGCGGCGACGATTTCGAGGTCTCGATATTCCTTACGGAGCTGAGCACGCCTCACGCGATCTTAACAAAGTCCAAGGTCTTTGGAGATAATGCGAAGGACGGGCAGGAAGGATCGAGGGACATGCCTGTGGAGGTGGGGGACGACGACGCGGAAGCAATTCCCGGTCTGAGGCGTGAGGAAAGCGATGAGAATGGTGATGTCAATACGGCTGACATTCCTGCTGAGGGCGTAGATGGACAGCCGGGAGACGACACTGTTGAAGTATCGGACGACGAAGATGATGGGGAAGCTGCTTTTCAGACCCAAGCTTACTCGCGAGAGACGAGGGCGGGCAGGGCATCAAAAAGGAAGGATGCAGACACACCCGACGTCGGCGAAGACAAGAAGAAACTGGGTTTCAAAACCAGTTACGAAGGTTTCAGGATCTACGGACGTATCCTGTCACTGGTTGTCAAACGGAAGACCACAAAGAGGGGACAAGTCACCGACGAGAAAGGTCAGGCAATGTTGGAGAATTGGATCGCAAGCACGCAAGATGACGCAGATATGCCTCCAGAATGAGCTCAAAGACCCATATGGTTCCCACCTCGCATGGATCATTCTTCCGCAGCTGTTGGCCCGGTCGAGTCACAATTAAGCTTCCTGCAAAGCCAATGGCGGGAATCCGGCATTGACTCCCGCGGCAGCCAGGCACAGTCTTCACATCAGGCACCATTTGCGTACCAGCAGATCAGTGCTTTCGAGCAACAACTTTAAGCTACTGATAAGGTAATGTTCAAAGCGGTGAGAAGCTTGGCGAACCAAACAAAACGCAATCGGTCGCTGCCCAAGCTAGCGGTTGGCTGCATCCAGCCACACATTTTCGGCTCACAATGTCGTGAGTTGTTCCAACCACTCACCAGAGCACCTTTGTGTCGACGAACGCATTTTGAAAGCAAAATTGGAAAAAGAAATGCTTGCACCGAGATTCGAACTCGGGTATCCGGATGTTCCAGGATTTGAAAGCTCAAATAGTTTTGGGAATCCGACAGCTTAACCACTGGCTTATACAAGCTCGAGCAATGAAGAACTTGATTGCTTGTCTGCGAGGATATGTGCAACTTCGAGACAAGCAAGTGTGGCGCACTCCCGGTCGCTCAGAATGACACTACAGCTCAGAAAGCTTCAATTCAAAAGTAGCAACATGTGATTAGGAAGCCACATCGCTTTTGTCTTCGCTTTCCTGACACAGCTGCGACGTTTGTCCGAAACTCGGCACCCTATAGCCGTTCTTTCTCTCTTCCGCAGGAACCCCCTCCGCACGCATGCCGCAGCAGTGTTGCCGACGCTTCGGTTAAAAGAGTTTATAGAGTCGCTCCCAGGTTCTTGCTCAGGACGTAGCTAGTCTTTCTGAGATTTACCCCTTGAGCGGTGCTATACCTCTCCAAACTCGCTCAAACCGGCTGCCTCGTCGTCACGGTCAAATCACGACCCGCCTGCAGGCAGATGCACGCCATGGAATCCAAAGGTGACTGGCACAGGGACATCTGCCCTGGCGATCTCGCTCAAGTCTGTGGCATCAAGGCAGACCAGGTAACTCGTACCCTTGACGCCATCCAGCACCACAATCAGCAAAACTCCATCGTCCTCTTCTGTCGCACCCGGCCGTGGAACAAAAATTGGCTCGCTCGGTGTATGCTTGTCCACGCACCAAAGCCGGTGCTCGCCAGAGACCGTGTCAGTCTTGCCGATCGAATCCCAAAAGGAACTTTTCCCTTGCGCCACCAAGCTGTAGACATATCTATACGGCTTCGTGTAATTCTTAGGATTGATGATTGGGATGTCGCCGCAGATGGGCTCAGATAACGACCAAAGCACCTTTGCAGCGTCTTTTCTGACGCTTGCTTTCCCTTCCAGCGGCACGTCACCCAACCGATAGCGCGTCAATGCGGCTTTGACCTTGTATGTTCCCGCACCCTGGCCAGTCGACATTAGATTCTGGTAATAGAAGAGATGTAGTATGTCCAGGTTCTCGAACTGGACCAAGTCTGCAAGAATTTCGGTTCCGCCATCTGCTGCTGTCTGCTCCCAGGCATTTACGGTATGGAAACAGAACATGGCAGGGCTCGTGTACTTCTTGACGACACCACGCTTGCCGATCCGATCGACGACTACCCAGGTACACTTGGCGCTCTTGTCAAATGGCGCGATTGCCTCGAGGATGTTGCGTTTCCAGAGGATGTCGATCCCCATGTTCGCGAAGAAGGCTGGCCAAATGCACAGGATTACGAAGTGCTCTGTGAGGAAGAGGGAGTGGATGTAGGCATGTTTGATGTCGATGCCACTTATGCTCGCGAGTATGTCTGTTTTGCCTGAACTGGCCCGTGTGCGGAAAATGTTATACACCGCGCGAGGTCCAAAGTCCATGTTGTAGTTGAATATGTCTCCTGTGCCCGGGTCAACGCACGGGTGTGCTGAAGACATCGGGCCCTTGAGCTTGGGATGGAGTTCCTTCTGGTTCGTGATGGACTTTGGCTGCAGCGTCACCAAGTCAATCTCCTTGAGCTCGCTTTTATCCGAAGTCACCGAGATGACATTTTGTCCAGCCTTGTGAAGTGCCGGCGCGAAGGCAACACCAATATTCTTCTCCTCCAGCTCGCCTACTTCGAGGGGCGTGAAGGCCGTCTTCACTTTCCGGTACAGCGATTCGCACGGATCATATTTCTGCCCGAAGCTGATCTCGGTCCAGCGTTTCGTCTTCCGCGCTTTCTCGATTTCGACGTCCTGGAGCCCCTTGGACGAGTAGGTGATTGCCATATCGTTGCCGTTGGATCGCAGTTCGAAACGGTGGCAGGTCGCGAAGCCGTCGAACCAGTGGTCTGCTTCGAAGGCCGAGCCATTTGAATCGGGGAGCGTTTTGTTAGCTCCGGGTCCGATGCGGAGGAGAGAACCTGCAACCCATGATGGGAACTTGCCAGTCACAGTGAGCTTGGTGGGTTTGGTGTCTTGCGGGAGGTGATGAAACTGATAAGCGCTGGTCAGAACAATTTCGCTTCTAGCAAGCAACCATAGACTTGGTCTCACTTACACCAGCGTTGTTGGGCCAGTCCAGGTAAGGGCGAGTATGAGGCTCCAGTCGAGTAGGTTCTTCTCTGGCAGTCGGACTCAGCTTGTCATGGCTTACACTGGAAACACCAGGCAATGGGCCCCCGTCCCCCTTGGTTTCTTCTGCTTGGAACATTGTGACAGTTTGTGCTGGAACAAGGGTAATTTGTTCTTTCTCGGTCGGTAACAAGGCACATTTTGTACTTCCCCCACCGGCCGCCTTTCCGGGCAGACGTAGCTGACCTGAATCCACTCTCCCAATCAGAATCGGATCTGGCTTTGGGAGAGGAGCGGCATCACCTTCATTACGGCCGTCCGATCGATCGCAATGCCTGCAGTCAGGACTCGTACATTGTCTTCATTCCGTGCTTCAGCTGACAGTTCCAGCGGGTTGCAAGCTCAACCCGCATAAGATAAGCATGCAGCATGATGAGACACCTCTCCGATTTGGTGCTGACATCCTGCCGTATTAAGCCGCGTGCTGTCATCATCAAGATCGCAAAGTAGCCAATGAACGGCTATCTAGTCTTAAGCGAGGTACATCCCAGAGGCAAGCTAACAAGTGGCGTCGTTCTGCTCCTCTTTGACGTCGCAGGCAGCAGACTCTGTGCATGTCAAAGGCATGGATTGCCTTGATTCGAGCAATTAGCTCATCCTGTATGCGGTGTCCGTGCGGCACAGGTTCGGGGTCAGTCTTCACCCCATCCTGAAACAGGACTACATCGTAAAATTCTTCCGGCCGTTGGCGTTCTGAGTACGTCAATTAACAGTCTTGTCCATATGTGTGTGACGGCCAACGCAGCATATTCAGCCAATTGACGTCTTTAAAGTATTCGGTCAGCGTGCCTGTCATGATGATACGCTAGAATCGAGTATATACGAAGCTGCAAATTTGCGGACGCACAAGCTCGAAGTCGGGCTGCCGCTGTCAGATTAAGACCGAAAGCGGAGTTTCATTCTGCCGACCAAAACTTTCGGCGAAGGTCGACACGTTTTGAGCAATTCCGAGAATGAAACTGAGCCGCTCGATATGGAGAGCTACGAAACGCAGTTTGCCAAACTCAACAAGAGGAGGCCTCGTCGTCTTCGGAGATCATCTCATAAGTAGAACTCTCCGCCATGGAATCAGATGTCATCGAACACAAGTAAAATGACCACTACTGATACTCTATTTTGGATGGAGCAATTGAGGTTCAGATGCGCCCAGCAACTCATCTAAACTTGCGGCAACTTCCATGGTTTGCGACCCGGAGGCGGCATTAAGGCCAGTTGAAAAAAGTCGTTACCCACCACCCCGGGGGGATCTGCCTGCGACGGCTGGCAGATTCCCGATTGCGCAGCTATGGAACGATAACATTGCATTCTTACTCCAAACCTGACTTTACTCTGCCTCCGACTATGGCACAGTTCCTACCAAATCCTCTCAAACACTTGCAACAAGTTCCTTCATATTGCAGCCACTTGAGAATCACCTGAAGCTTCCAGCCGTCCCGACTCTTTGCAGTATCTAATTCAAAGTACCTTCCGACAGGATTGCCATCAACCGACGACAAGTATTCACCTATTTTCGTGAGAGGCACGGATTGTTGCTCATGGTACTATGTACACCTTTGTCTTTAGCCTCGCACGGTCAAAGCCCTCTCATTCCGTTGGACCAAACATTCTCACCGTTGATTCGGCACTTGCCCTTCGTGTTTCTACGCTGTGCTGAGTCCAAGGTATAAAGCGATGTTGCCTGTTGTCTTCCATTGCCATCCCCCTTCCCATTTCAGATCTTCAGTTCACTCTCTTCAGCGGTTTCACTTTCTGAGCATCTTATTTGAGCATTTTCGATTTTCTCTTCATCGCGATACTTGTCCAACATGGCAACCATTGCCGTTTTGTGGCTGGCCAGACTTGCCAATGCGGCTGTGCTTCCACACCAGAATATACCAGCGAACGAAATCAGCTTCAATGCTTTCGGCCTCCCAAACAACCAGAACACTGGCGCCCGTTCCTCGGCGCTTTCCAATATTCGCAATAACTTTTGATCTGATCCCAACGTGGGTAGTCCCGGTGGCGCCTATCTCCGGACCTGCTCGTATGCCGAGGACATGATGAACTTCGACAGAGGGGTTTTCTTCGCCAAGAAAATCTCATGGGTGCAAAAGTGCCAGGCTGATGCTTCGGCCGCCGCGTAAACCGTAGCGGAATCTGGAGCACCTAAGAGCTTGGATGACTTCAAAAAACTTTACCGCAGCTTTAAGACATTCATTCCTGGTGGTCCATTCCCAGGAATGCTCGAGAACGGCACGAGTGATCTAGTGTTTTCGATGGAGCGGTTGTCCACAGCTCTGGGATGAAAGCGTATACATGCAAATGACAAGCTAGCTTACAAGGTGGATGACGGCGTCGCTAAGAACCTTGCCGGCAAGAGACACTGTGAGCTGCCTGCCAGTGGCGCTCTCTTCCACTTCGAACACCGCGATCAAGCTAGGCAGAACTTGGCGAAGGCAAATAAGCCGGCGAATCTGATGCCTTCCTCATCCACCCCAAGCCAGGCGATTGTCAACCGCTCGTCATCCGCTCGAACCGTGGCAGTGAGCTCATCCACACTCCTGCCGATAGCCCCGGTGACTGGCTCTTCGCGAAGATGGCCTTCAACACGAGCAACCTCTGATTCGAACAATGGTACCATCTGCAAACCACCCACTAGCCCGCCGATATCGTCTTCATGGCTGCCGTCTACACCCTCTCGGTCGACCACCCCGTTTGCGGCATCCTTGACCTCCTCGCCTTCCAAACCTTCGCGTTCCGCCTCTCCGCCACCCACATCCTCGTCAATAAGGGCGACCCCGTCGACAAACTCTTATCTCCCACGGTGACGATATCTACTTCAACGGCCGCGCCTGCGACTGACTGAACATCGAGATTCCAACTGATCTGCACAACCGCGTCCTCCTCGATTGTGCCTGGGGCCCCAAGCTCAAGCGCCTACCGTACCACGAGGACGCGTCCGTGATCGATGAAGCGATCAAGAGCTTTGTCACCTCGCACATGTTGTCGTACTACAGCTCCGACGCCGAAGTCGCGAAGGACTCTGAGCTCGCGGTCCTCGTCAAGGAAGCCACGCCGGTCAAGATCATCAATTTCCGCGCAGCGTGCGCACCCGCGCGGAGCTCGTCACTTTGATCCAGCATTTCGCCATGATGATATGTGTCGTGCACAGAGTCGCTAACGGTAACGACCCGGCCAAGTCCACCGCGTCGCTGCCTTACCACCCTATGGCCTTCTATAAGGCGCTCCCGACTGCCAAGGGTCTCTCCAAGTCCGACAGGGCGCTGGCGAACATTTTCGAACTGCCTTCGTTTTTGAACCGCACAAACGGCGTGACGAGAAAGGCTAATGACCAGTTTAATAGCGAGGTGGCGGACTTTAGTAAGGTTGTGTAGGCCAGGAGCTTGTATCAGGATGGTTTGAGCCGGGGAGTGCTGTTTTTGTGGAAGGTGTTGGACCCGTTGAGTAAGCCGTTCTACTTGATCGTTTGAGGTAAGGTAAGGTAATACACACATTTGGAATAGCAACACTAAGCATCACGATGCCACTTCACAATGTAACCAACGAAAAGAACGAAGACTTCGCAGAGCGCAGAACAGACGGTAGGGTTGACTAGCGTAGAAAATCGCATTGCGCAAAACGTGTTCAGCAGGCCTCGCAGACCATCATCGGCTGCAGGTCCCCTGACGCACCTCTAGAGAGTGGTATCAATGTCATGGTCACAATCATGCTCGACGACTGCGCGCAATTCATCCTGAGAAGACGTAGCGAGACCCTGCAACTAACATCAGTAACTCTTCCCCAAGAATCGAAGTCCCATCAGCCCTACCGCCGCGACTGACGACATTATTCATGACAGCCGCCACATTCACAACGTCTAGCGAAGTCACCACAGCCTTCGCGATGCTCATCACACGGCCATCATTCTTCCACTGCCAGATCAGCGCAAGGCGGCAAAGTTCGCGCTCAATCTCCCATCCCACTTGATCTTGTAATTGCGCGAGATCATCAAGTTGCTCCAGCTCGAGTGCGACCACGGCGGCTTCGAAGCCGATTTCTGCGGCGAGATCTGGAACGTTGTGCGAAGTGGGAGTTGGCTCTATGAGTCTGCTGGTTATGGCGATAAGAATATAGATGGCTTGTTTCTGGAATGCTGGTGGAGGTGTTCGCATAGGCTGGGGTTCGGGCAGGGACCACGTCGCGAATCCATTTCTGTTGAACATGGCGAGCACTTCTAGAGCGCAGCTGCTTGATGTGTGGAGTTCTGAGCGCCATCTTTCCGACTGGGACGAGACTGAAGTCAGGTATTTGTCGTCAAATGGTGCCTTTCAGGACATACGACTCAGACAGTCTGGCGGCAAAACGCATGCTGAAAAGAGGCAAACATGTCTCCATAGCAGAAACACCTTTAACGGCGCGTTGCCACGCGGGCGCATACATGCAACTGAAAGAACCCGAGACATCGTTAATGGAAGAATGGAAGAATGGAAGAATGAAAGAAACGTCACAGCATGCTCTTTCTCAAGACTACATCGAAAAGAAGTCCACAATTGCACGAGACCTCATGCGATCATCTATGTATAGGAGTATGCACAGGTCTGAACAGCTTGTGCCGGTGAAGCCGAGGAAATTGGAGCAAACAGGTTGTGAACAAAGGCTCTGTCAGCAGCGGCGCAGCCCGCGCTGTACCGTTTCTTACGTAATTCTCCTCACTTAAGCAACCAGTGCCTGTCGGTCGTCCGCCAACGATATGGCAAGGCTGGTGTTCCGGACTCAATCCTGAGCTCCGTCAACATCGGGTCAGGCCGGATGGCTCTGTCCACTTTCGATGGTCCATCGTGCAACCTCTCTTTTCTGCTGGCGATCGTTGAAGCAGTTTCTAGGGGTACGAGGGATTGCAATCGTGGAAAGTCGCTGGTACATTGCATGCGCAAAAAATATCTGCCATTGTTGAGGACGAGCATACAGCCAGAAAACAGCGAGCGCGCGTACAGTCTTCGATACAGGAACACGAAGTCAATCAGCAAGTCCTGGAACCTAGCCAGTACGCTTGTGACAAGCGAAACAGGTTTCAGGCGTCTATTCACAGAGGAGGAATGCGATTGCGGTTCTTGGAACGGTGTATCCTGATTGGTTTTGGGCAAGCTTGGGTCGCGGCGTCACGGTGTCAATGTCCCCTCCGACACAGTCCGCCATCCACTCCTGCCATTCAAATGCGGCACAATTTGATGGCCATTGATTGTGAGATGTGCAGACCGCTGTGTAGAACATCTTTGTAATCCGGTAAGCCACCGTTGAGTATATGAAACAACCGCTCCTGCCGTCTCGACGCTTCGCGTTCACACACCGCACTGAAAATATCAGCACCAACCTGAATAGAGTCAAAAACCTGGAGTCTAACCTTTCTCTGTCCCACTCAAACATATAACCACGTCCTCAGAGAACAGAGAAATCCCAGTAATGTCCGGTGCAGCATATGGGTCCGCTCTCCAAGGCGTTGAGGCACACCCTCGTCTCAGCCCTTTTCATTACATCGACGCCCCTTTCTGGAAGCTGCGTTCTACGACACTGCGCGCTTCTATCTGCATTCCGAAGACCATTCCCGCAAACTATAAACCACCAGTCATTATCAATTTCCACGGCGGCGTGCTCGTCAGCGGATCTCGCGACTTCATCGACTGGTGGCCACAATGGATTCTCGACCACGCCACAGCCAAAAACGCCATCCTGATCAGTCCCGACTACCCATTGACACCAGAAGCCAAATCACCAGAGATCCTCGCCGGAATTGAGGCATTCTGGACGTGGTTATTGGAGGACGGCGGACTTCAGACAGCGCTAAGCTCGAATGAGGTACCCGGGAAGCTATCGCTTTCCGCCGATACAGGCAAGGTGATTGTTGTTGGTGAGAGCGCTGGCGGATGGGTCGGTTTGTGGTCGGGTATCCTCCGGCCAGACAGTATCCGAGGCCTAGTCCTGCGATTTCCGATGCTCGATCTCGAGGATGAATTTTACAGTACGTCGCATGCGAACGACAAGCTCGGCGGCATCGCGGCTACGCTCCAAGCCACCCTCGAAGTGGTTGTCGAACAGCATATCGCCAGCATACAGCCTGGCGCCGTGCGCCTTCGAGGCGGACCTGCACCGCATTTCATGGTCGCAGAAGCCGCTCTGATCCACGGCCGAGTTCCCGGCATGATCGGGGCGGAGAACAGAGAATCGTATCCGGTGCGCGTGCTGCAGAAGGAGGACGGTGTGAAGCTGCCGCCGAAGGTGTGGATTTTGCATGGAACGGATGACTTTGTCGTCCCGATGAGGGGAAGCGAGAAGGTGCGGGATCTGATTGAGAGGAAGTTTCCGGCCACGGAAGTCAAGTATGATACTGCGCCTGGCGATCATGGGTTTGACGGGGCGATGCATGCTGATGAGACGGCGTTTCCGGTGAAGGAGAGGCTGCAGTGGTTGGACAGCACGTGGCTGCAATAGATTCCTATATGAAAAAGCCTGATTCCTGGTGCCTCTCGGCTGGATTTTACGCGGTGAAATCGAGGAGAGTTCTTCGAAATTTTTGACAACGATTAGCTCGCCACGAGTGGGTTTCTACATAGCATATGCAAAGCCTTTCTTGTGTGTGAGATAGAGCAGTTAGCATTGCTAAAGAACAAAGGCAGGCTCAAAAGATGAAAAAATTATATATACCAAAATTATGAAATCCACTAACATCGGTATCTGCACAATACCTTAGGGGCTTCATGGTCTAGTGGCATGATTCTTGCTTTGGGTAACCAAGCCTGTAAGAGGTCCCGCGTTCGAATCGCGGTGGAGCCCGGTGTTCCCATCTTTTGCTCGATTTCTTTGCCCAAAAGTGGTCAAGTTTAGTGCTGCGGCCTGACTGCGCTGTGCGCTGTCAGCGGGGCTGTACATAACAGCCGCACGGGCCCGGAGCAATCGGCCGAAACTCTAGTTCTGACTCAATCTCGCTTTTTTGCTCATGTGTCGCATACGCCTCGACGACCATGAGCGAAGTGCGATGGTACAGACTTGTATACAGCCATGTTCGGATTTTGTTATCACTTCTGCTGCGATGAACTCTCTTTGTCCGTTGCTAGAATGCTGTCAAGGCGAAGTTGTGTAGCTTGACCCTGCTCTATTTCCCAGCACTCCCGGTGGACCGGAATTTTGACAGGCATACGTCGTAAGCATCGCCTCAATTTGAGCTGATTTTACAGCTAGCTATTGTCTATAGCTCCCTCAACGCACCGTCAAACCCCTCTTCCCAAACCGGACGGCCCTCCTCGCCGCACCCCCCTCCACCGTCTTGATCCCGATATCCATCTTCCCACCCATCGTGCCAAAGACATCGCCCACGTAGTTCGTCCCGTTGATCCCCTTCTCGAACCGACCCTCCCACTGCCCCACGATCCCCGTCACAATCGGCACACCCGCGCGTACCAAATTGACAAACGCCGGCGTCGCATCCTGCAATCCGCCCAACAGATTGTCGTACGCCGACACCCCCGGTGGCGGTCTCTCGAAATCCGACGCCGTCCTCATGATTATGATCCGCGAGAAATCGGTCTTGTTGGCGGACGAACTGCGCAGGAGAGCTTCGAGGGTTGCGTTGTCTTCTTGGGCGGTGCTGCAGTAGGTGCCGGACCCGTTGGTCATCAGCGTGGTGAAGTTCTCGAAGGCGGTGCTGAGGTAGGAGCCGGAGTAGTAGACGTCGGAGGTTGCGCCGTCGCACGAGAGGACCGAGGGAGGTCGGGTGGCGGCTGCGTAGGCGTTTGAGGGTTCGGCGGCGTAGAGGGCGCGGTACTTTGCGGCGGTGGCGGTGTCGTTCAGCGTCGTGTTCGAGGCTTTGATCAGAGCGACGGCTTCATCGCGGAGCGCGGCGTTGAGTTCGAAGACTTCGGTGCCGTAGAGTTGGCCGGGGTATTGGTCTGGAAAATAAGCTCCCTGCGGGATGTAGCCGGTCGTGAAATTGGCTGGCAGCTCCCGGGGATCGAATTCGTGTTGCAGGGCGACTTGGACTTCGTAGCGGTGGAGGGTCACGGAGCCGAGGGTGCCGACTTTGGGGCTTATGCCTGCGATGCCGGCGATGAAGAAGTAGGTTTTGCGGAGGTCGAAGGTGGGAGAGAGGGTTAAGGCGGTGATTGTGGAGGCGGCGTTGATTTCGCCTTCGCCGGTTACGACTTGGCAGATGGAGTAGTCGGCTGAGCAGTGGACTTGGGGGAAGAGGGGTGAGAGGCCGGGGATGGTGACATTGTGGGCGAGGATGTTGAACTCGGGAATGTCGAACCAGACGGTTTCTTCGGGTGTGAACTTGGAATCGGTCAGCTCTGGTCATGTTTACTTAAAGTTCCATATGCCCAGTCTTTGGTTGACAAGATCTGTGGCACTGCATCGGGGCGAGGTGCACGGTTGTTTTTTGCATGATTTGACAGGTTGTGTATGACCATACATGAGTTGTTCGGTGAAGAATACGGATCTATCGTCGCAAATTAATACGTTCGATCGAATAGGTGGCACACCAACTATACGCCCAGCCTGTAGATCCGTCTTTGACCAGAAGCAAGCCTGAGGACACAGTGGTGTACCACATTTTCAATCAACCACACCATACAAAATACATCAGAAGAGACAGTCTATATCTATCACACCCCAACAAAGCAGAACAGCAGGCAACCCGAAAAAGAAAGATCCCATCGTCCTCATACCATGCTAACAATGAACACCTTCGGTGCAATCCCACTCTGATCCTCATCCCTCTTCTCAAGGATCCGTTCGAGGGCGACCCTATCCTCATCGCGCTTCTCGGCTCTTCCCTCCTCCGGCAACGCGGCCAACAACCAACCGGCGTCCTCGTGACGCTGAGTCAAATCATTGTTGCGCGCTTCTTGCTGGACGGGCGCGGCAACGGCGAGACCGGCGAAGATGGTCGACGCGGTGAGAGCGAAAGGAGTTTGAAACTGCATCTTGACGGTTGGTGCGGTGACGTAGGCGGTCGGGAAGCTCGAAACTCAAATGCCGAGCCGCAACGGTCGTCAACTTTCGACTGGGAGAAGAACGAGAACGAGAACAAGTGGGAGGACGCGTTATATATTC
Source organism: Cyanodermella asteris (assembly GCA_900618795.1). Classification (NCBI taxonomy): domain Eukaryota; kingdom Fungi; phylum Ascomycota; class Lecanoromycetes; order Ostropales; family Stictidaceae; genus Cyanodermella; species Cyanodermella asteris. The sequence continues at coordinate 95,875 of UYJD01000014.1, forward strand.
GATGCTTTTTGGTGTTCGAGAAGATGGATTATTTGACCGATTGATGGATCGACTGATTGGTCTGGCAGGGTGGATTCAAGTGGATGCTGATGATGGGTCTCAGAACCACTGGGACTCCTCGAGCTTATCTTCTTATACACGAAGCATCGGCGAGTGCGAGTGCTCCGTTCGCTCCTCGAAGCTCGAACTCAACGATAGGGGATCCATCAAAGCTGCCTGACAGAGCAACCCAGAGTGTCCGAAGCCGAACGAGCAGGGCAGGCTGATGCGGCCGAGCCTGACCATTGACAGCGCAGCGTTCAGCAATTGAACACTGCTTTTGCTTTATGATCCTGGTGCTGGGACTGCTGGATGGGTAGTGCCCACGACTTCTTGCGCGTGCATCTCGAAACCATTGCCGTCCCAATTCAATGCAGCATCCACGGCGTCTTGTTTGCTTGGTGCTTGCGCACGTGGAGATGTTCGGAAGAGATTTTATAGCTCAGCGCTGCGACACGTCGAGCACAGAACGTGCATCTTCGCAACCTTTATCGAAATCCTTTGAATGCTTTCCTTTCGTCTGGTGTATTCGAGCATGGCCTCGGTACCACCCGAACGGACAAAATTTTCTCTTATCAATCGCACTCGTGCTCAATCGACGGTACACGATGTGCGAGTCATGCATTTTGACAGGTTGAAATCGCACCGCAGTGGCGTCTACGCGGCCAGTCATTTCATGCCCGAGATCCTTGTGTGACCGCGGGACTGTCGCAACGGCAGTCTCTTCCTTCGCGCTGACACGACACGAAGGAGCGAGTCAGCGGTTGGGGATTTTGGGACTTGGGTGCGGCTGTCCCACCGAGAGTCTACGACCCGGGGTTGTGGTTCACCGTGGTTCGAGACGACATGCCGACCCTAGCATGCGCTAGAAGTTCAGTGCGCTGCCATCATGGAGTCGAGTCAACGGTTTTGGTCACCGAGGAATGGTCTTTTGTGATTCCTTTCGTGTGTTACGCCGATTCCAAAGGGTGTCAGATCTGGTGCCAACATCGAACTGGCCTGCTTTTGTCTCGTCAGGTACGATTCTACGAACTTTCTAGACTGATTGAGGTTCAGAGTACCGGTTGTGCAGAACTCGATATGTACGTATCTGCATATGTGCTGGCTAGCTGACGCTCCAAATACAGAGTATCGAAAATGTGCCGAAGCGCTAACATCGCATGAGATTGGGCCCGCCAATCCGCCTGCATCCAACCACACGATTTTGCTGAAAATCTCAAAATGCTTCAACGCTTCAGAGCTCGAGATTGCTTCCGGAGACCTTCGTGTGTACACCAGTTTCTGTCGGGTAACACATTGATCGTTCCGTATCGCATCTTCAAGACCATGCCATGTGGTTTCATCCAATACATTCTCCACGTCGGCTCTGTACAGCTCAAGCCATTCGTGGCGTGGCCAATTCCAGTTGCCACGATCCAGTCATACCGTTCGCACGTTGCATCCTTGACGTTTCTCTGTTCCACATCATCGCCGCTCGAGCCCATCCGTGGCAGATGTCAGTGACACGCCATGCGTCGTAGGACAAATCCTGCCCTGTGGTCTGCACCAAACCGGTCATCGTCCGCAGAACCTGGCGAAGCTTAGACGACAGATCGATTCTGTACCACTCGAGTCTCAGACCCTAGTGATAGAGGATATCTTCGCGGGCTTTGATCTTGTAAGTCTTCATATCCGGGTGGCGTCCTTGCCATGGATGTCTGTGGTTGCCAAAGGTTTCGAATTCGGGTTGAGGGATTCTTGGAAACATGCCCATCTTGATAATGACCTTGCCGGTCAGTGCTGGGACGACAGATTTGACTGGACTTGCAACGGGATCAGCTTGCTGAAGGTTTCCTATGAGACGAGGCTGGGCCCCACGGACTTGGATTGATACCTGGTCAGAGCAAGCACTGGGCAGGTCCTCGGAGAACTGACAATTCCTCTACTAGTTGAGACGAAATACAAGAAGGATACTCACTTTCCGCAGCACGAACAGAAGAACCTGCCGAGGGGCGTCCCACTGCCCGTCTCATGGTCCTTGTACTCCTTCAAAGTGCCATCACGGTCCTTGATCGTGACCTTCTCCTCCTCGATGATGAGGTTACTCGAGACGAAGCTTCCAGCTACCTTGCGGCAGTTGGCACAATGGCAGAGATGGCCTCTGCGCTTCGTGAACAGCTCACTGTCGCGGATGGTCACGTTTATACTGCCACAGAGACAGCTTCCGCTAAGCCCTTCAGCGAATTTGGCATGGTCGTGCTGGTTTGGATCGCCTTTCAGCTCGGGCATGTTACGGTGCACAGTCGTTGAGAAGGTGGCCTTGCTTCCGGTCGTCCGGCCAAGGCCAATCTGGACGACGCGGGATGCCGGGACGCATGCTGAGCGAAGAATCGCAATCCGAGATGTAGAGCTCAGCGCCGTGCTGGCTAGCTGTCTGCGAATGACCGGCTGCATATTGCTAGAGGTGGGTATATTGTAGGCTGGTTTGATCGAAGTAAACTCGCAACGTCCCTTTGATTGGTTGATGCGGAATGATTGTAGTTGAAATGATGACCATAAACGGCAATTGAGCAGGTTTCAAGCACAAGATCAGCCGCAGAACGGATTGAAGGAAGGAGACTGGTTGGAAGATGAGTTGGTGAGCACGTTTCGATGCATGATGCAAGGTTGGAGCGATGACGAAGGTGAGCTCGAGCCATCACGTGACTTGGTCATGTTCTTCAATCTTGGCGGACATGTGAGTTCGAATAATCTGTACCATCAGGAGAAGAGAGAATCGCAATCCTGGTATGGCTCGTAGTCGAAGTCTGCAACGCTTTACAACTCTACCAAGGGTGTCGAATTTGTGTATGTGAAGATGCTTGGGAGAGATGAGCACCAATTACGAAATTGCGCTTGTCGAAATATTTTCTTCTTTCATAAAAGCTGCAGACTCGCGTCGGCATTGGAAAGTCGATCATGCACAAAATTGTTCTGAGCACGAGACTCAAACATGCCTGGCCATGTATTGCAAGCCTCGAAGAGATTCTTGAACATTGTCGAGATAATCATTCTTTCATACATCATTAGTGGTTGGGCCCGGGTCGAGCGTTCGCGAGTTAAATGTGGAGGCGCAAAGAAGGGCGTAATATGAAGATGATGAACGCATCGTTATTCGAGTTGATTTTGATCTTCTAGGCAGTCATTTGGGCATCGGCAGGTCTCCCTTTGTGTACTCCATAAAGCACCGACCCTGGCTGACACTTTGGACGAAGGCTTGGGTGAGTCTTGCTGACATAATCATCGCGAAAGCTGCGGCTCGCTGCCACCCCCGTGTCAGACGTAAATACATCTACGCGACGATGCGTTTGTCCTGCCAGTATATCTGTCTAAGCCGCTGCGCGAGCTCAGTTGCCACACGGGCCAGGCTTCTTGTCCACCTCGTCTTGACTATATTGCGTACTAACAATCTGATCAACCTAGCATCACGAATACAACCACGATAACGCGACGTCCAACTCATGACCCCGAAAAGGACGCATTTCACTGCTGGTTTGCCGTGGCTAGATTCGACGCCGGATGAATAACCTTGACTCTTGCATCGTGCACGCTCTCAGCAGACATGTTCGACGTCAAATGGAGTTTGCCGTCGTGAGCAGCGGCCCAGAAGATGAGGCTGATCCCCCAGCCCCATCACTCCATCTCCCATACCGGATGCTTTCGACAGACCGTCACCAAATACTTCCCATTGTATATCATGTTGAGCATGAATCATGTAGTAGAAGTCCCTCACAGCCCTTCATATAAAGATCATCGGGGTGGAGACAGGCCTCAGGATCTCCTCCCGTTGAACCATGGCCATGTCCAAGTCATGACGGCAGCAGATTGCATGGGCGAAGCTTGGTTAATACGTCTGTAGTGAGTGGTAGGTGAAGATGCGTATTCCTGTGAGGACCCGCGCGCGTTGCTTTGGTCCGCTGCTGCTTTTCGTCCTATTCCACTTCTGTTGTTCTACCTTGACGAGTAGCTCTCACTCCTTTGCCTTCATCCTTAAACCCCGCTTTACGAGCCTGCATGGGAGCGTCAACCCTCTTTAAACACACAGCAGCTGCATACACCTTAACGAGCCCGTTGTTCCTGCATTCCGCTCCTCACTTCACCTCAAACTGCCGCATGCTACGTTCCTGTCGTCTGAACACTCAAAATGTCCTCGACCGCGTCTACGGCGTTGCTTGAGGGCGTATTTGCCCATCTCTGCTTGGTCGATCCGTTGCCGTCCCAGCCAGAAGACATTGCGAGACAGATTGACGACGATATTGCCAACCGTCTCGCGCTGTCCGTGCAACGTCTCTCTAGCATTGCGTTTGACTCGCCAGACGATATCGCTTCCTACACTGACCTTCATAGTGACATTCAACGCATCAGGGAACTACATCGAGATGGCATTCTCGAGCAGCAGAAACTCATCAAATCATTTGCGACGTTGAAGCACGACGATTTTCTTGTACTCCACATCGCGCAGCAAAACGCAGGTCTTTGTATCCAGCGCAAATTCAAGTGAGCATCGTGATTTCGGATTGACATGCTGTACTTACTGACGATAAACAGAAACAAAGAAGACATCATCGTTTTTGAGGCATTTGAAGTCTCTTCGCGAGCTGAACAAACTCTGGCCTCTACAGCCTTCCTGCAGCGCGACTTCCCGGGTGTGAGCGCTGAAATGCCGTACGCCAAATTCATTAGCTCCGATTTCCAAACTGAGGCAACTTCTTTTCTTGAGCGCGCAAGCATGCAGGCAGTGGCGCAGATGCTCCCAAAGGCCCGGAAAGCTGACACATCCCATGCCGAGCTTCGCGACACCACAAATCCCGCTCTCATTACCGATATCTTCATCGGTATCATTGAGACTCTTGGCTGCAGAGTGTCGATTCCCAAGCTCCGAAAGCATGTCTGGGACTGTATACTCTGGGACAAGGGCTCGAGGATTCCCTGGCGGCGTTCCCCGTTCTGGCTGACACTCCGTGTCGGTATGCAGCGAATGTTGTACGACCGCTACGGGCCATATTCAGGCCATGTGCACTACAAGATGACAATGTGCGTGATGATGGCAGAACTCTTGAATGATGTCAAGGACAAGCTTCACCCTACTCTCGTCCAGGCTTTGATCGGCAAGCTTGGCGGTCGTTTGGGCAAAATAGTCGGAGACAGAAATACTTCCATTGCTGGTGAGGCGCAAGCACTCCGCGACAATATTTCCAAGAAGCTGGAACCATTGTTCATGAAGATCATCACATTGGCCAATGCCCAGGTTCGAGATCGATATCAGGCCACGCATACGCAGTGCGTCCGGAGGCCGAGGTTCGTGCCCAGTCGTCCTCCAGTTGGGGACTGTGTTCTTGAGCTCAACAACAGCTATTCTCGAATACAACTCGTCCTGCAACGGCCACACGTTTTTCAGTGTTGATGGGTACAAGGGCAAACTTTCCGAAGCCTCGAACCAAGACTATCAGGCCTTTGCTGCCGTGTACCGGAAACTTGCCGAGGAGGAAGCCAAGCTGCAGCAGCTTTGCGCGTCCGATCCTTTACCAGAGGACATGCCCGCAGAATGTGAGCACATCGCAGGCCAGATATCCCAATACTTGGGCCTGCTCGGCTCGCACTATGATGCCGACCCTTTACAGACAAGCTGCATGCTTCTCACTGTACTGGAGCTTTGGGTTGCAATGGATAAAGCAGCGACCAAGCTTCATCCTCTGCTCGCAAAATTCGCACCGGCGTTCCCAAATGGGATCCTCGACAAATTATTGCTACCGCTGCGAGAGGATCTCAAGCGAGCCCAGGCGGTTGAGACGTACCTCGAGGAGCGCTTCAAGTCCTGCAAATCGCCTGCAACCATCTTCGCTGACCCTCATGAGCAATGCTTCGCAGAGCAGTGGTACGACAGTGAACCAGAATCGGGCAGACTACATGGACTTCGATCGGAAATTGAAACACTGAACCGAGAACTACGCGAGGAAAAGAAAGAGGAGTGGGACGAATTGATGATCCAGTACAGAGATGGCTGGAGTCGATGGCTCGAGACAGACTGCACGGGCATCATGTCGGAAGTACGCACCAGGGATGGTGAACTTGTCATGAAGCACATCTGGCGTGCCTGCCCCAAACATAATGCGGCTTCGCAGTTCATGTTCCTGAGCCTCAACGTCCACGAGCAGATGCTCCCAAATCGTGAAAGTCTCTTGAAGGCCTTGCTCGTTGAGTATCACCTTCCACAAACGCTCGTCTGCTACAGAGATGCTACCTGGAGTATAATCAGCTCATTCAGTCAGCCCCACTCACCGACACAAAGCAGCAAAGGTGCGCATGTCCTCGCGTGGAATTATGGACGTCTCGACAAGTTTCCCAGCCCTCGTCCGAGAACCGTGACACTGGGCTCAATTACCAAGTCTTTTGACCAGACGCATTACAAGCTTTACAAGGCTGGAGAGCAGGGTCTTCCAAAATTCGCAGAGGTGTGTAAGCCGAATGGAATGCGCCTCCGGTATTGTTTGAGTGGTAGTCAACAGCTCATCGACGGAAGCGACTTGAAGGTTTCATTCGATCACTTATTCATCATGACGTTTCCCCCAACATCTCCATTTGCGTCTCTGCAATATGCTGAGGATCTTGATCTCAACGGGGACGGCCCGACGTCAAACCAGATCATCGCATCACAAACAAAATGTCCCTCCGGCTTAAGTCCACATGAATTCAAGGCCTTCCTGGCTCTTGCTGCTGGTAACGAACGCCGCTGGCCTGAGGTACTCATCGCCATGTCATCCACTGATCTCAACTTCTCTTCTGAAGCTGTGGCTCATCTCGTGACTCGACAAGTACTCCAGATCGGGCCGCGTGGAGATGGAGATCTGCTGCGAATTTGCCACCAATTTCTTCAAGACACGTCATTCTGCACTCGGCTCCTTCAACAGTTATCTTTGCGCGTTGCAAATGCCGGTGTCAACTGGCGAGAGACGACGACCTTGGATCTACTCCTCACTATCGCACTGAGGTTGTGCTCACTGAGCACTCTGGACGAAGTTTGGACAGGAGCGTTGGAGTTGATCCTCACAATACGCAACATCGCGTGGGGATGGATCAGGGCACTCAGGGATGAGAACCTGAAAGCAACCAGTGCGGAATCTGCGTTGGCAGCACAGAAGTATTGTCGCGCTGCAGCACTGATATGCAAACGAACCTTCGCGTATCATCTAGAGCACACGCTTCTATTGCGGCGTGAATGTATACGCTGTTTCATAGAAGCCTCGATCGCGCTTCAAGACAGCCTTCCCTCCAAGCAGCAACATTGGCCACCGAACCTTCGCCACCGTCTCGCGCAAGACGCCAAGACGGGGCAGCGATTGCGAAGGAAGGTATTTTCGGCCATCGAGCGTGACCCCGATGCTGTTGTCGATGCAATTGTAGGATACTGGCCTGCCTTTTCGGATCTCAAAGAGCCAACGGCACCACGTCCGCAAATCTCGGCAGCGACGAATGGTTGGATCACAATCGTTACCGAACAATCTCCAACCATCTCAAGGCATGTCATCAGCCTTAGCTGGCTGGAAGGCCATCTCTTGGTCAATGGCCGTCCCATGGGGAACCTTCCTGCACAATACCGCAGCGACGTGGTGCTCAACGAGCTGTTTGGCGAACGGATCCTTCGCACATCTCCGTCCTGGATGGCGGATATGTCGTACATGTTGGCTATAACCCCGGAAGACAACCAAGTACACCTCGGTTTTCGGGACAATCGTCTTGTGGTCCGAACCTGGCGTAACAATCACATCAAGGAACTAATTTTCAGGGAGTTCTTCAGAGGCAATAAGACTTTTCCTAACGATTTGCCCGTCTCGATGATTGATGGATGCACACACTGGCTGGATCTGCAGACTTTGCGTATGGAGATCAGAAGACATCCCATCGTCTGGCATGGTCGTCCTGGTAATTGGGAGCTCGACCTCAATACAAAGCAAGCTCGACGTCGCGAAGCCCTGCTGGTTGACCCTACCCTCAATCTCAACCTTCAAAAGTGTCACAAATCCAGTTTCGACGCTATTGCAGGGACTTTTCAGAATTTTGAACTTCCCGAGCACATTACGGTCTGGCTTCCACCCAAGAGTCCACTCCACATCAGGCTTGACCGGCTCGATCTCACATTTTTCGTGACTCAAAGAGGTACTTTGATTTGCAAAGATCTGCAAGCCGAAGTCGACAGCAACCAAGACGCAGGCACATGGTACGGGCTCGACAGCATGCTGGTCCTCCGAAGCGTGAAAAATCCACGCCAGAGAAGCATCCTAGTGCCCTTGGGTCCGGTCTCCTGCAACCCTATAGGCAACCATGTCCAAGTGAGCATCGCGCCAAATGGTCTTCACGCTAAATATAGCATCAACGAGGGACTAGGCCGGCTTGATAGCCCGCCAGAGCCGAGACTGCTGTATCTCAAGGCTCTTCTTCATGCATACACCTCGAGAGCAATCCCAGACAGGCTCACAAGGCGTACTGGTACCGAAGAAGCTTTGCAACTTCTGACGTCCGGACTTTGCCGCCCCTACCGACCCCTTGGACTACCATCTTTGGATCTACTCGAACAGATAGCGGCACTTTCTCCTCCTCGGACGTGGTATCCACAAGAGCTGAGAGTTTCAGAGACTGTCCAATGGAACTCAAAACTCCCAGCAGCGAACCAAGATGCTGCATTCTGTGCAGTCACCGATGCTATTCGGGATCACTCCAACCGGCTCTCGCGCGTCGTTGCCGCCGAGAGCCCATCTTGTGTTCTACCAATTCTGAATGGAGGCGAGCCGCATCTCCTCGAGCGAGCTTTGACACGCAGACGACGGTACGATTGTCTTGCCTGGCACAGTCCAATGTCGCCGATGCTGGAACAGTCTCGGTCGGAAATCATCTACGATTCGAGAGATGCTTCAAATGATCACCCAGCTAAGCTGAATATGCTAGAAGTGATCGACATTGTTGATAAGTGGTCTGCTACCATTTGCAGCACGACTGATTTGACAGGGCTACTTAACAACTCGCCGTGCATTGGAGGTTTCGACCGTACCTTCAATGGCAATATCCTTGACGACTGCCTCACGGCAGACATGAACCTCAAGTTTGGCCCGCTCATCAACAAATGCGTCCGAGCGAACATCGGAGATCGCATGGAGCTCATCTTCTTTTCCTTGCTCTCCTATCGTGCAGATGTGAGCTCCGACTACTGCCGGCTGTTTGCCTCGTTTGCAATCTTTGAGGAGCTGAAAGATGTTTCACTTCCAACCCCCAAGCTGTACTCAAACTTCTCCTACCGGGACAATCCCACACCGGCATCTTTGGCCAGCATGATCGAAACATGTGCACCGGTCTACAGGGAAGCTTCGGATGATGATCCAAATGCGCTCAAATACCTTCCGCAGCGGCGAGCGAGAGCCGGCAGGGAAGCTGAGCACAAAACCAAAGTTCAAAAGTGCGCATCAGCTCTGGCGAGTCACATTCTCAAATACTGGCCAAGCTCAGATGTTAATATGCTGAGCTTCACAGGAGACACCATGATAGACCCTGATAATGCTTTAGCAATAGTCCAGCCAATCCTTCAGGACTTTATGGACAACACACACCTTTCTGTCTTCCTGCACGAGATCATGGCACTTTTGCGAAAACGCCAGTCACCTCCGCCTGCTCCGCTGCGTGTTGGCCCGCTGAACCTGG
>UYJD01000014.1:106227-143629 GCA_900618795.1 Cyanodermella asteris
GGTCCCCCCTATGTCCGTGACACCTGGTTACGCCGTATCCAGAGCTGTCAGGTGGGGCACTAGCCATCAAGCTCCCTGATCTATTCTTGAAAAAGCTTCAGCCGTTCACTGTCGAGGATCTTGGGGTTTCCCAAGCCAAGTCATTGACAACATCCACTGCTCCAGGTTCACTAATGCAGGCCCCAGTAGCAAGACCGTCATCACTTCCAAAAGGGGTCGTGCGGCCCCGAGTGGAGCTCACCGAACTTGAAAATATTGTGCGTCCGATGAGAAGTCAAAAATCCCATATGCGAGATCGCTACGCGAAAGACTTGATCCTCAGCATTCGCGCGTTATCGAATCTACCTGAACCCCAGCTTGGGACAACCATGTTTCACAATCGCCAATCGTTGGGCTTATCGATCCGCGAGGCAGAGCAGCGCGTCAAGACTTGTGAATCATTGCTTGTTCGCACTCTCGAATCTGGTGATCCGGCATTGACTTGGCTGAAAATCACGCATCTGCTGCCACGTTTGACCACTGTCACATTGCTGGAACAACTTCGATCTGTACAGCCAGTGCGATTTGGGACAGGCATGAAAGAAGCTCTAGTTGCCTATGGCATTGCTATCACAGCTCTTCAGCGGCTGCTTCGCATCGAGGATGCCCTCATCCGAGACCATCAGGAAAGACACAAAGCTGAAGTTGCCAACAAAGGACATGAGAACTGGTCTCCTATAAAAAATCCAGACTGGTTGCTCCTTGAAATCGACAACAACATTCTTATGCGAGCTCGCCAAGTCGAAGTGGCCCAAGCGACAATCGCACCACAATCCGCATCGAACTCCCTTCTTCAGCTGCAGATGGGTCAAGGTAAATCTCTTTGCATTGTGCCTGCTGCAGCTGCTGTACTTGCGGACAAGAAGCGTTTGGTCAGGGTCGTGGTACCGCGGCCTTTGCTTTCCCAGACAGCCCAGGAGCTACAGCGAAGGCTGGGTGGTTTACTTGGTCGTTACGTTGTACACGTCCCGTTCTCAAGACGAACATCAATCAGTCTGCCTAACGTAAAGGAGTATTGGAATTTGCACCGCGAAGCAATGGTCGCAGGTGGTATCGAGGTTGCCATCCCCGAACACATGTTGTTATTCAAGCTTTCCGGCCAGCAACTCCTGTCAGACAAGAAGATCCCCGAAGCTACACAGATGATCAACACTCAGAAATGGCTATTGGAAAATTGCCGTGATATACTGGACGAAAGCGACCACATTCTCTCCCCCAAAATCCAGCTCATCTATCCTGGTGGGGCACAGATGGCCGTTGATGGGAGTCCGGTACGATGGGAGGTTGCGCAGACATTGCTCGGTCTCGTTGCGGTCCATCTGGACGATCTGAAATCCAGATTCCACATTAGTATTGAGATCGTTGCTAGGCAGAATGGAGGTCTTCCTTTCGTCTACTTCCTAAGAAAAGACGTCGAAGATGCTCTTATTGAGTTACTTGTAAAGGATGCCGAGAGAGGAGCAATTCCGTCGTTGCCATTGTCACAATGCTCTGTCAAAGAGCGTGCTGCAGTTCTCGAATTCATTTCCAAGCCTGCCGTACTCAGACGTACCGTTGAGACTGTGGAGGCATTATTTGCGGACAATGAAGCGGCAATGAATGTGGTGTATCTCTTACGGGGTGGCCTGATCCATAGGCTCCTCCTCCTGACTTTGAAGAGGCGATTCCAAGTCCACTATGGCATGCATCCGACAAGACCCGGGCTCTCGGTCCCGTTCCAGTACAAGGGTGTGCCATCGGACACGGCGGAGTGGGGTCATCCCGATGTCGCAATTTTGTTCACTTGCTTGTCCTTCTATTATGAGGGCCTGAGCGAGCAGCAGTTGCGCCAAAGTTTACAAGTTGTGGCAAAGTCTGACAATCCGGCTGGTGAGTACGAGCACTGGATCCACCGTACGAAAGAGATGCCTCAAGCCCTGAAAGATTGGAATGGTATCAATATTGACGATCCAGTGCAAATGGCGGAGATACACAGGTACGTACGGTACAGTATACCCGCAGCAAACCACTTCTTGAACGCCTTCGTCTTCCCAAAGTACGCCAAACAATTCAGCACCAAACTCCATGCATCTGCCTGGGACCTACCGCTCTTCTCATCGCGGTCAGATCTCTCCCAGAATCCAGCAGCTAATCTCACCACTGGCTTCAGCGGAACGACCGATGGCAAATATCTCTTTCCTCTCAACATTCGCCAGCGTGACCTGCCCACTTTGGCCCACACCGATGCCGAAGTACTTTCGTTTCTTCTTGCCGAAAGAAACCGGCGCTATTGCGTGATAACAGATCGACGTGGGGGCCGTCTGACTGAGAGGGAGTTTCTAAAGCTTCTAAACCGTCACAGTATCCGTGTACTCATTGATGCTGGTGCTCAGATCATGGAGATGGACAACCTGTCGCTGGTGAAGGAATGGATGCAGATTGATCCGGGAGTCAAGGCTGGCATCTACTTCAATGCTGATAACGTACTGACGGCCAGGCTTCGAAGTGGGAAGCTCATACCTCTAAGTGCATCTCCTTTCGCAGAAGATCTCTCCGAATGTGTTGTTTACTTTGCTCAAGCCAATTGTCGAGGCTCTGACGTTCCACTTCCCTTGACTGCACATGCAGCCTTGACACTCTCTTTGGGTCAAAGCAAGGATGCGACTGTTCAAGCGGCAATGAGGTTGAGACAACTCGGAACCAGCCAAAAGTTGACTTGGTTTGCCACTCCGGAAGTCGACCAAAGCATTCGCGACCACCAAAAGGCTCGCAACATTGGCGGCTATATCAATTCGGCTAAGGTGATCTCGTGGTTGCTGCAGCAAACTTGCGAGGGCATCGAGTCTCTCACGCCACTTTTCTACAGCCAAGGCAAGAATTATTGCGAACGAACTCAGGCGGAGATGGACAATCCATCTTTGCTCACTAGCAGAACACAGAGAGCCTCATATCTCGATGTCCTAAGGCAGCCAGAGAGCCAAACGTTACGGCGGCTCTACGCACCTCGCAGCAAAAAGCAAGCTGAGACAGCTTTGAGAGGGCTCGGAACAAAATTGAACATCTTCATGCAAGAGCTTATCATCATGAAAAAGAATTTTGATGACCAAGGATCAGCGGTGCATTCAATGGCGCTTGAAGAGGTAGAGGTAGAGCGCGAGTATGCATATGAAGCCGAACAGGTCCGCGAGTCGGAGAAGCCCGTTCACTTCAAGCCTCTCGAATTCCAGGGACTCCATCAAAACTTCAAATCCTTCGTCAGGACTGGGCGACTTCCGATTCAGTCCACAGCAGCTGACCTTGCCTTCAGCGTACTCAAAAGGACCGGTCCTGGAAACAAGTACGGCATCAACTCAGCAGCTGTTTCATCCAGTCTGTTCGCTTCTGAAGAGTTCTCACGGACTGTGGAGGTGTTGAGCGGCCAGTCAGGAGATAACTTCCTGCGCCAGGCAAAATACCTCCTCTACAGTCAGGTCAGCGATGTTGCTATCCTGGTATCGCCCGAAGAAGCAGAGCTCCTGCTGGAACTTCTGCGCAGATCCAAAGAGCCGATGGCTCATCTGTTGACCTTTGCTGCTCCGGTCACCCGCCGCATGTTGATCTTCAACGACCTACAGTTCTTCAATTTTCCCGCACTACCATCGTCATGGTCCGCCCCCTTGTGGTTGAAGGTCGAGCTCGGCATCTTTGCCGGCAAGCTCTATTTCAGCTGGGATGAGTACGACAAGCTTTCCGAGCTTCTGGGTCTGCCAAACGCAAGCGCTGGTGCTGAAGATCCCGTCGCCATTTCTGCCAAACCAATCTCGCTAATACAGGATCTGCTTGACCTGAGAAGGAAAGGCCAGGACTTCTACAACACTCCGATCGGCTACATCACTCAAGGCAAGAAGCTTGCACCCGACCACGCCTTTTTCACGCTCGAAGACCAGGTCAGTACGGACGAGGGCGCTAGCACCGAGGAGCACGACGAAGAGACAGCTGCCAGCGATGTCAGTGACGAGAAGGACGACGGTAAGGAGGATAATCAGGATTGGGAGCAGGATGATATGGATGGTCTCGATTACTAGGCCTCGACCGAAGCGTAGCCAGTGTACGCTAAAGTCGTGGCGCAGATCGTGCTGCATCTACACCTGCAACATCTTTGCATTCAGCTGAATGTGTCCCTATATCGGTTGTGTTCCAGCTATCGGTGTTGGAGGGGTGGCGGTAGACCTGCACCAATACGAGGACTATTGGGCGCCGCTTTGCGGGTCGATCTACTATCACCAATTTCCAATTACAGAAGCAGGGCGTTTTTGAGGCCTTGTTGAACTGTTTGTCGATGTACCCGTCTATGTTTGTGATGAGATAATTGCTGAGACACCCTTGCAGCTGAGCTTAATACGAAGGGGCAGGCGATGATACGCTCGCGGACGTTCACTGGTCAGTCATCGGTAGTAATGGCAGTGGTTAAGGACATTCCGGTCGAAGGCGGTCTCAGCGCGAGTCGTGGAATGGTAGCAGTAGTGCAGGCAGGGCTATGGCTGATCCTAATTCGCAAGTTGTCCGCATTTTCACGATGCAATTTCCATTCCTCGAGCACAAACGGAGAACCTGCGATACACAGAATTTCAATTGACCGTGTGCTCTCATTCAACCTGATCGAAATGTGTAAAACACCTTTTCTCAGTGTCAGATGACCTTTCTTTGATGCGCTGCTAATATTATTTTTTACCACACCAGGACTCGCCACCACCAGCGAAAGAAACGGCACTTGCTTCCAGATGATTAAAGAGCGAAAGAATCTTGCCCACGATCACAACGGCCGTACGACCCAGTCGCCGTGCAAAGCCTGTACTTTTCTTTGTACCATCCGGATTGGGGAAAAGCGTGGCTGGACCTCTCCAAGGTCCTTAATCGACTCTTTGTCCTTTCAGACGAGATGGCGTCGCCGTATATACTCAGACCACCGACCATTTCACATCAACAGTGCTCCATTCTCGTTCATGATACTTCAGCTTCTAACTGCTCCCATCTGTCGAACCGTGCTCTGTGAGTCGGTATTGTTCTTTCTTTCGCCGGAGGCCTGGATCGTGTGCAGACACATACTGAATCGCGCCTTTGATCGTGTTTACAGGCATTGAAAGCAGAGACAAAGCGATGCCTCCGAGCCCGAGACCAAACCGAAAGGAAGCGATTGACCAAGCTGCAATCGCGGCGCGAGCTGGTACTGCTAGGTATCAACGCGCCTTGAGGAGGGGCCACGATCTGAACGCCTTCGAAACGCAGAGGATCCAGAATGAACAGCGCGAAGCACGTGAAGCTGGTATCCGTCGGGCACGCAAGAGAGCGCGGAGGTTGGGACTAAGAAGGGTCGAGAACACGTTTGATGAGGTCGCCCCGCTGTTTGTCGAGTACATCGAGGAGCAAGAGCGTATCCCGCAAGCCGTCGCAAATGACGACCAATGGAATCCATTATCAGGAATGATCCACGAACAGTATGGCCGAGAAGATGTCAACTACGCCAGGAGCTTGACAAGGCCTTTGACGAAACGCTTGCGTGATCGATGGGCCACCCGGCCGATAGAAGTGGTCTACGTCAAGTACACAAGGCAGGATATTACCAGATTCTTGCATCTGGCCGATGCCAAATTTGCATCTCTGCGGCAATCGATACGCGTCGCGGTCTTTTACATGCCGTGTACCAATAAGGATGGCGACGAGACCCCACAGTTCGTACCGGGAAGGAAGGAAGAGCGGAATCTTGCTAGAGATTACGAAGCCGTCCTCGCCACAGTTCTGCCCGAATTTCCGGGTCTCAAGAGTGTCTGGATCGTTGGCTGCGGCAGCGCCGCCAAGGGTGAGAAGGAAAGAACAACGGGAGAGCTTTTCCGTCTACAGCAATATCCAGGTAAATCCTCGCCAGAGGCCAATATGGCGTGGCAAGCAATTCAGGATCAAGGGTGGGGGAAGGCGCGATACAATGATGATGCCTACCACCAGACACTCGTGGTCTTGAAGAACGGTTTTCGAAACAATTTTCTGCAGGCCTGGCTGGAACGAATTCAAGACAGGGCTTATCTTCCGGTAAAGGTCAGCATTGCCTTTGATAGCAACGTGCAGCGCAGACCCGAGTGGTGGCAGGCGTTCTATCAAAAGTACGCGGATGACCTGCGGGAGAGGGAAGCACGCATCTACGACTGTTTCTTCTACACACGAACGCCGAAACGCATGCAGCACAGCCCACATGATCGGAAAGTTTGGAAGAAAATCTGCAATGTCGATCGCAGCGTGACAACGCTCAATTTCTTCCGAAGGGGAACGAATTTCGAGTTTGCTCTCACGGGAAGGCCTGATGCGCTTCTTGAAATCCGACCGTTCATCCTTCGGGTTGATTTCCCTCCAGAAGGGCCAGCTTCCAAAGGATACGATCTCCCAAATGTGGATGATTCCGATCATGATGATCGAGCTTACCTTCTGCCACCACGCTGCGGTATAATGATGGAGGCACTGAACCTGAACAATGTCACTGTCGACGCACTCGCGCTACTTCGACTCATGGCAGGGTTGGAGAACGACAAGCTCACGAGCGTCGTCATGTCGAACGTTGTCATCACCCACAACAAGACGGACTACGCCTACAAGAATTTCTTCCGCGCACTCATGCTCTGCCCGAACCTGCAAGAACTCGATCTCGAACAGCTCAGATACGCAGAGCACACGCTGCTGGAATTCGACGAGATGGAGCCTCCTCTGGCCACGCGATACACGGAGGATAGAGAGGCGCTTCAGGAGCTGATCGACTTCGTACAAGCCAACAGGACGAGAGCAGGAATGACGAATCCATCTATCGCGGCTTTGACGCCCATTTCGGAGATCCTGCTTCAATTTCCTGAACAGTTGCACACCCTTCACCATCGGCATGATTGGGTGCCTACTTGGAAACAGTACCTGCACATACCTTTTGGGCCGTATGTATCAGGTAACCCGCCACCTGGACCACCACCTGGACCACCACCTGGGACCGCCACCTGGACCGCCACCCGGTGGGCCACCCGCTAACCCACCACGATATCCAGCACGAAATCCATGGCCCTGGACTTTGCCACTTCCCAATCTGAACGACTATGAAACTAACCGGAGCCCCGAAATGCATTTTGATCCTGAGAATGGCTGGGATGACGGGAGACCTAGTCGACGTACCTAGTTATACATTTACTTCGACAAATGATTCAATACAGTAATCGACAACCTTACTGGAAAAATTCATTTTCCTTTTCATTCAGATAACTTTTCATGATGGACAGTGATACACCGCGCTAGAATTCGACATTCAAGAGTCGAACTCGGTAGGCGAGGCCAGGCGACATAAGTCATGGTTCGTTCTGAAACAAGCTTAGCGTGGCACAAACAGCGGGACCAGGGGCGCTCACCCGCTGTGAGAGCCTCTATCGCCGCTCTTCTCAGTGGGCCCCGGGCGAACAGTCCAGGTGATCCACCAAGACAATGCACCATGACTTATGTCGCCCGGCCTTAGACTCCAGCTTGCACGAAGACCTATGCATTAGTCAGCAAACTCCATCCGTAAGCGAAGAGATCAGCCCAGCACTGGGTTACAAAAGTCGCACTGAAACCCTGTAGTATGACAGCCCTTATGAACAACGTTGTTTCGTTCCGGCTAAACTAAGATTCGACCGATTGACCGCCGTGTTCCAAAACGCATCAACCAAGGCCCTATCAAATCGTCCAACAAGTCCAGCCGTATCAACGGCAGCACGCCTACCGATTGGGCCCGGAAAATGGCCCTGAGAACGGGTCCAGCAAAAGGGTCCCTAACATCGGAATGCCCGGTTGGTTCCGTTCCTTTCCACGTTCCTGTCTATCAAAGGCACGACACATGATCGACCCGTCATTCGCCGGAAGTGGCTTCCCATGCACGTGCTTTTACGGTGAGTGGATTTGCGCTCCTGATGATGACAGCAACCGCAAGGCGAGTTTTCATGCCAAAATTTGCTCGATTTCCGATAGCATACTGCTGGACTTGAACGCCGTAGTCGGCGATGGCAATGATGAAACCTGTTCTGTCGACTGTCGTGAAACCGGCCGAGCGTGTTAAGCTTCTCAGGGTCTTTGGTTCAATGCCAGCTGGCGTCGAGGTCCATTGGCCGGCCAGCCCCGTTCGGCCTTAACTTATTCTCTATCTTGCTCACGTTGCATCCAGCCCTTTCTTGTAAAGGCATACTTTGATCTTGTCTAGTCCTCTTACGGGTCCTCCCGGAGTGTCATTTCACCGGTCTCGACCGCCTCTTTGCTTGTCAGCCTTGTATCACACCGTCTTTGTAAAGTATCTCGCACCTCCGACCATCATCTTTCTTTGTTACAACCGAACCCCAAATTAGGAACACTCTTTGGCCTTCGATCTGACAGTGTGTACCATGGCCATCTCGAGTCCCGCTTCCAGGCTACCGATAGAGATATGGGATATCATTTGCGAATACCTTCATGTGCCAGGAACGGGTCCCCATCCTCGGC
Source organism: Cyanodermella asteris (assembly GCA_900618795.1). Taxonomy (NCBI): domain Eukaryota; kingdom Fungi; phylum Ascomycota; class Lecanoromycetes; order Ostropales; family Stictidaceae; genus Cyanodermella; species Cyanodermella asteris. The sequence continues at coordinate 114,754 of UYJD01000014.1, forward strand.
ACGGCTCTCCTTCAGCCTCATGGGGAGGTCAGCGCGATCTCAAAAGTGTACGTTTGATCAATCGGGCTGCGTGTAAAAGTGCGTCGTGTCGGGTGTTTCGCAGTATTGGACAGAAGCATTCCCAAAATGGTGTGCGCGCCCTAAGCCAGCTTGCACAAAGTCAATATGCATCATCTGTTCGAGCTTTGTCGCTGGACCTGGAAGACGACCTGGCATGGAGCCACTCCTTCGACAGTGACGTCTTCAGCTCGGTAGAGCAGATCGGACCGGTCTTAGCTCAGTTCCCCAAGCTCAAAACTCTTTGGGTCGTAAAGTACCCGTTGTCGCAGAGCCCCGAAGGTCGATGCGACTGGTCCGGCATCCGCTCGAAGAGGTCAAGCAAGCTCGCATCGAAATGGATTGAGACCACCAAAATTGTCGGAGCGACTGAATTGGAGCAACTGAACTTAGTTTTTGACACCATGGGCCGAATGAAGGAGTATTCCAACCAGCTGAAACAAGCATACCCCGAAGGTTGTCCCGAAAGCTGGTTCCAGGCTGTCATGCTCGAAGAGACAACAGCACGACTCAAGGACCGCCAAGCACACAATACCCGGTCAATCCTTAGCGTTATGCCACTGAACGGAACTCAAAACACCCGATTGGAGATCGTAGGTTCCGCCGGTTGTGCCGGCGAGTACCAATCATACCGCCTGCTACAGTACATCCCAACTAGGCCACATCTCGAATCGCTACACCTTTCGAGTGTCGACCTCGATGGCAACTCCCTCGAGCGCATATTGCTGTCCAACGCGTCCACATTGAAGTCAATCGAACTGTTTGGAGTCACACTACGAACCACATACTGGTCAGACATATTCGTGACCATCACTGAATGCTGCACAGAGCTCAAGAACTTGGAAGTCGGGTGCCTGGGTTATCTCCTGCCCGTCAGCGCTATTCTTGGCAAGATGTCAAAGGAGTACAGGGATACAGCCATTTCTGCCGATACCGGTGCGTTGACCTTCCTCCTTCAGACTGTCGCCGCCAGGAGGTGGGAGGACAGAATGCCACCAAATACACCGAACTTGCTAAGAAGTGCCTGCGGCGCAAAGTCGAAGATCACTGATCCAAGCCGGGAGTACTTGACGGCTATGAATGGGATCGAGGATAGGCAAAGCGGAAGGGAGCCGGTCCCAGATCAGGATCCTGTGGCGGTCACCAACGAAGCATGGGAGGATATGCTGTGGCTACAGGCACAACTGTGGAAGGGATGATAGTTTTCTTCTGATGGCGTTGAGCGAGCGAGGAGTTTGGGATAGGTCATAGACGATATATTGATACACTGCACTGGTTCAATCTTACTGAAAGTCAAACAAGATACAAAGATTAGTCAAAATAAAGCCACAGGAACAGTGCGATGCTCCGGCGAGGGGCTCTGTGCCCTAGTTCCGTGGCCTGGTCAGTCTCTGCATCGTCAGACCAACGCTAGGAGATGTCCGATCAGATTTGCATTAGTGGATCCACTCACGGGTCGTCTGGGAGCTATCTAGAGAGGCGGGGACAACTATCGTCAGCCTGGTGTCGAATGCACTTGCACGAAGTTGCTGGTCAGCAAACTTCAAACCCCGCTGCGGATTCGTGAACCGACCACCATATACGAATATGCAATATTTAGTCCACTCGAATGTGTTACAGGCAGCGTCGAGCCGTCAAGATGGTCACTCTATTGAATTTATCGTTGACGTAGTTCGCAAGGGCAAGCCGTTTCTAGAAGGATTCGAGAAGGACAAACCCCGCACATGGCCCATTTGAGGCGTACAACTTCTCCACACTCGCCATACTAGATCGAGCCACGTCCGTTTCACCTCCAATCAATTCTACAAATGTTCACTCCTGCATATTAGAGGCATGAGACTGGTCAATAACCGCTGCACGGTGGCTGGAAAGCCAGTACGCCACTTCAAGGTCGATCGACCCGAGTTCGGTCTTGATGGCGACGGTATTTTCTTGGCTACCAAGTCTTGAAGCTGTTTATAATCATACCAATGCCACTATCCATGGACCATTTCTCTTTGGACCGCTTTCGAGCCTTGACCTGGCATTCTGCACCATGCCGTCCGTCCGCCAAATCCTGTCGGCGGTATTGCTGGCAAGCCCGTCGCTAAGCTCACCGCTCGACAGCAGGGATCTGAATTCCTTCGTGACGAACGAAAAGGCGACCGCTCTGCAGGGACCCCTGAACAACATCGGTCCAGATGGCAAGCTTGCTCAAGGTGCCGCCAGCGGCGTTGTCATCGCTTCGCCGTCTACCGTCAACCCGGACTACCTGTATACATGGACGCGGGACTCTGCTCTGACCATGAAGACCATTGTCGACGAGTTCATTGCAGGTAACAAGGGACTGGAGCCGACGATTAAGAACTATGTCAAGGCGAACGCTGTGCTGCAGACGCTCACTAATCCGTCCGGCAATTTCCTGAGCGGAGCTGGCCTGGGTGAGCCGAAGTTCTTGATCAGTTTGGCGCGGTTCAATGGAGCGTGGGGAAGGCCGCAGCGGGATGGGCCAGCGTTGCGAGCCATTGCGTTGATGTAAGCCCTGCAAAATCAGCAAGATTCTCTCTGAACTGACCAGATGGTAGGACGTACTCCGAGTATCTGATCGGCACTGGTCAATACGATACAGCCAAGAAGGCCATCTGGCCAGTCATCGCGAACGACCTTGCATATGTCGGCCAATACTGGAACCAGTCAGGATTCAACCTGTGGGAGGAAGTCTACGGCTCATCCTTCTTCACCATTCAAAACCAGCACAGGGCTCTTGTTCAAGGACACGAGCTTGCCACCGTGCTGGGTCAGAAATGCGATGCCTGCGTGAGTCAAGCACCCGAGGTCCTCTGCTTCCTGCAAAGCTTCTGGAATGGGTCGACGATCATTTCGAATATCAATACCAACACTATGCGGTCGGGTGCCGATGCCAACTCGCTTCTCGGTGCGATCTCCACTTTCGATATTGCAGGAAGCTGCGCCGATGGGACGTTCCAGCCCTGCAGTAGCAAGGTCCTTGCAAGCCACAAAGTTTTAGTCGACAGCTTCCGTGGAATATACGGAATCAATGCTAACCGCAAGGCGGGCTCCGCAGCTGCGATCGGACAATACGCTGAAGATGTTTACTACAACGGCAACCCCTGGTATCTGTGCACACTCTCAGCTGCAGAGGTGCTGTACGATGCCATTGGGCAGTGGAAGTTCCAAGGCCGAATCGTCGTTGACAGCATCAGTCAGGCATTCTTCAAAGACCTGTACCCTTCAGTCAAGGCGCAGCCTTATTGGATCGGTACGCCAGAGTTCAACAAGATTATCAGCGCTGTCCAAACTTACGCAGACGGTTTCGTGAGTGTCATTCAGCAATACACACCCACAAACGGCAGCCTCAGCTAACAGTTCGACCGCCGAACCGGCCAACCTCTCTCCGCCTACGACCTCACCTGGTCCTGCGCATCGTTCGTCACAATGTCAGCCCGTCGCCGCGGCCAATACCCTCTCTCCTGGCTCAGCCGCCTCGCAAAACCGTCTCCCACCAAATGCTCCCCCTCCTTCGCCAACGGCACCTACCTCCCCGCCACAGCCGCGGGCGCACCGCAAGTTAGCCAACTCTGCCAGAACAACATCATCTTCGAAGTCAACGCCAGCACGTACTATGGCGAGAACATATATTTGCAGGGCAACACGACCGATCTGGGGACCTGGCAGCCGGCAAATGCGCTGGGCATGTCGGCGTCAAATTATACGAGTCAGCGCCATGAGTGGTATCTTGAGGTGCAGTTGCCGGCTGGTACGGCGGTCAGTTATAATTATTTCAAAGAATATACAGCAGGAACGGATCAGGCTTCCTATAGCAATTTTACCATGTTAAGCAAATCTTTGCGTCTAACGCTTTCAGCATTCTTCAATGGGTAACATCATTTCTGAGGTTGAATGGGACTGACATAAGGGTGGAGAATGATGCGAGGCTCAAAAGTTCGCTTCACGAGGTCATGAAGACTTGCGCCGGCCGCATCGAGTAAGGAATACGAAGTACGGGAATCACCAGCCTCAAAACCTCCGGCGGACGCATAAAATTGTGGCGGTGCCTGCGGATCGCATCGCGTGGGAGTGATGATCTCGACTTTAGTCACCACAAGCAGGCCGCCTTTGCCGATGAGCCTCTTGATCCTGACTCCACAATGGCAAAAATACCCTTGTCACTTCGGTACTCGATGCGATGGAAGGAATGCGTCTCCACTTGAAGCATTAATTTTGGGATGAAATTATGCCGTGCTCCGACCGGATGACAGAAACCGGAGGCTTTGAAACGGCCAGAGTCTTGGGGGCTACGTCATACAAAGGAGTTTCGACAAGTGAACTCGAGCGATGCAGGCCCGAGTACAGAATAGCAACCCAAATTCAAGTTCTTCTATGAACCTTAAGGCACCCAAATCAGAAGTGGCTTAATCATACGTACGTGGCAGGGCCCAAGTACAGCCGTCTCGTCCCAGCGCCGGCCACCGATCTCAGCAACGATTTCCAGCCGTTTTCACGTCCGGTGCGCGATGGCTGGTGGAGCCCAGTCAGCCCACTGCCACATACAAACATATTAGGCCCCATTTATTCCTCAGCCTCTCAGCTTCACCTTCTCACTTGTTCTAAGCTTCCTTCCCTTGCTTCCCTTGCTTAGATAGCTTGCTCGCGTGTTCTGTTTCTCTCTTTCTCAGCGTAGCATTCTCGCCTGTACCTGCTTGGCGTTGTTTGTTTTGGACACACGACCTCATGAAGTATCTTTCCAGCCTCGCCTGCTTGGCAGGCATAGCTTCGGGTAGGTCCGATCGAGTCCCTCGTTGCAGTATTTCTGTCCTGACGTGAACGTCTCAGCATTTTCGATAGCAGAACGAGACGCAGCACTTGCGCTCGCGGCACTCGAAGCCAGAGCCCTTCCGAACGCGCCAAATGGCTATACACCGACGGCCGTCGACTGCCCCGACAGCCGACCATCAGTGCGAATCGCCAACAGTCTTTCCCAGCAGGAGAAGGACTTTCTGTCCGCGCGCCGGAACAACACGATCCCGGCCATGAAGGATTTTCTCGGTCGAGCCAGCATCAGAGACTTTGACGTCAACAGCTACTTCAGTTCGCACGGCAGCAATACGAGTCAGCTACCCAACATCGGTATCGCCATTAGTGGTGGTGGATACCGAGCTTTGATGAACGGCGCCGGTGTGCTCCAGGCTTTCGATCTGCGTGAGCAGAACAGTACGGCGACGGGCCACCTTGGCGGATTGCTGCAGAGTTCGACATATGTTGCTGGACTGAGTGGCGGAAGCTGGCTGGTTGGAAGCATCTATGTCAACAACTTTACGACAATTTCGAATTTGCTAGGCTCCCAGAGCAGTACTTGGGAGTTCCAGAATTCGATCTTCAAGGGCCCGGATCGCGGTATCCAGATCCTGTCGACTGCGGACTACTACAAGAACATTTACGATGCCGTTCAGGGCAAGACGAAGAACTACGATACCACAATCACGGATTACTGGGGACGCGCTCTTTCTTTCCAGTTCATCAATGCATCTCAAGGCGGGCCGTCGTACACCTGGTCGTCGATCTCTCAGAACCCCGGGTTCTCGTCCGGCGAGCAGCCGTTTCCCATCGTCATCGCCGACTCGCGCCAGCCCGGAGAACAGATCATCTCCTCAAACTCGTCCATCTACGAGTTCAACCCCTACGAGTTCGGAACATGGGATCCAGCGGTCTACAGCTTCGCCCCGCTCGAGTACCTCGGTGGCAACTTCAGCAACGGCACCGTTCCCTCGGATCAGAAATGCGTGCGTGGCTTTGACAACGCCGGCTTCGTCATGGGCACGTCGTCGTCCCTCTTCAACTCGTTCCTTCTCGAAATCACCAACCAAACCGACCTCGGCGCCCCGCAGTTCCTCATCGACGCCGTCGAAGATGTGCTCAAAGACATTTCCGCCGACGAAGAGGACATTGCATCCTACGAGCCGCACCCGTTCTACAACTGGAACCCGACCGGCAAGTCCGCCATCTCAAACGTCTCGCAACTCACGCTCGTCGACGGCGGTCTCGACGGCCAAAACATCCCAATCCACCCACTGATCCAGCCCGAGCGCGCCGTGGACGTCATCTTCGCCGTCGACTCCTCCGCCGACACGCAGTACTCGTGGCCGAACGGAACCTCCCTCGTCGCAACCTACGAGCGCGCCCTCGACCCTTCCGGCGTCGCAAACGGAACCTCCTTCCCCGCCATCCCGGACCAGAACACTTTCGTCAACTCCGGCCTGAACTCGCGCCCCACCTTCTTCGGCTGCAACTCGTCCAACACCACCAGCCCCACGCCCCTGATCGTCTACCTCCCCAACAGCCCGTACATTTATTTCAGCAACTTTACGACCTTCACGCCGAGCTACAACACGAGCGAGCGCGACAATGCGATTCTGAACGGCTACTACGTGGCGACGCGGGCGAACAGCACCGCGGATCCCGAGTGGCCGGCGTGCGTGGCGTGTGCGGTTTTGAGTCGCAGCTTTGAGAGGACGAGCACGGGGGTGCCGGCGCAGTGTCAGAGTTGCTTTTCGAGATATTGTTGGGACGGCAAGTTGGCGAGTCAGACGCCGGCGGGTTATGAGCCGAAGGTTGCGAATGCGACTTCTACGAAGAGCGGTGCGGTTGCTGTTGTGGCTGGAGGACGGGCTTGGCCGGCGGCGGTTGCTGCGGCTGTAGCTTCGCTTGTCTTGATTTAAGATCCACGATGAATCATGTCTGAGGAATGTTATTTGTATTTGTATTATCAAGCCAACGATATGTTCAACGACCCTGTGTCTGTAATGTTTCCACCGCTGTAGTCTTCACACAACCGAGATTCTCCTGGCCGGTCCCGCGATACCAAGGTCCAGCATCTCATTGTTCATACCGCCATGGATGTAGGCCTCACCCATAGAGATGAATGTGCCATCAGCCAGAGGCCGCAGGACTTGCGGAACCCTCGCACGACAAAGCAGCCACATCTGGTTGCCGGGCTTGACGTCTTCAGACGCAAACCCGAAATGATCATCACGTGTTCGCACGAGCACACTGTTCCTGAGCCTACCAGAATTTTCTCCCATTTTTGTGGCTGCATTCATATCGACGGGGTCCCAAATTAGGTGGTTAGGATTGAGGTATGGGCGTTCAGCGTAAGCCCTAGCCTCCGCTTCAAAGCATGGGGGTACAACATTGTGCTCCAGTAGACAGCTGAACAAGCGACCACAATTTTGAAGACATGCTCTTGATGCGCTTGCTATTTCAGGGTCAGTTGACGACTGCAAACTTGTTTCTTCGATGGATAGTGCTAGCATCCGGAAGAAGCCAAGCATTGCCGTGGCTTGATCGGCGGTAGGTGCTAAACCCTGCAAAAAAGCCTCAAGAAACGGTTGCCCCGTCCATTTGTATGTGAGGCCGACCTCACAGGCAAAAGAGAGAATATCCTCACAAGACTGTAAGCGATGGAGCACTTCGTCCGGAAAGCGGTAAACATAATTGGGGGCCAATGTATCGATATATGGAAGCGGAATGGTTTGTGTGATATCCCCGCACCAGTGACCGTCAAGTTGAAGAATGTCGCCGCTCTGGGAGATTTCAGTGTGGCCGGCGTTGAAGGGCTCACACACATGGCGAGAAGTTGTGTAAAGGCTCTCGAAGCCGAACGGGTCAACATGGTAATAGTCCGTTGTCAGATCAATGGCCCACGAAGGAAGGTCCCAAGTTCGACGATATGCATCGGGAGGCCTTAATGCGAATGCAGTCAAATATGGCATACCTTTGTGCAATGCCATACTAGTCGTTAACATAAGCTCGCGAGTAGTAAGGTGATACTCGACGATGGGTAGTCGTGCTGTTCGCGGAGCAATCCGCTTCAAGGCACCCAACAAGGCAAAGACCTTATCTCTCGGGTCAGAGACAGACAATGAAGAGCACATAGTGAGAAGCATTTGTAGGAATCCGAGGCCGAATACATCGCTTGCGGGGTCACCGAACAGCTTTATGAATCCAGAACTCGGTCCATCTGATCCTTGGGTTGACATTTCGCGAAGACATCGTTTGAGAAAACTTACTTGACCAACGACAAGCGTCGGAGAGGTGGGTGAGAACGGGCGCGTCCGGGATACTGGAAGCAAACTCAGAACCGAATAGTTCGCGGCGAGCCATTTCCAGATTAAATTGTGTACATCGTACTTGTAAAGATGCAGCGGTATGGAGAGACAATGCTGCCCAAGCCGACATAACCTTGTTGGAAAGGAAAAGCTCTTGAAATACCCAAAGGCGATGAAAATACCGTGTTGTTTTGAACCACTGGTTGAGAGCTACGACCCTACTTCCGGTCACTTCGAGATCTGTGCCGTCAATAAGCAGAACCAGTTCACCAGGCAGCCCACTGAGCCAAAAAGCTGAGGCGCGTGGAACAGTGAGACCATCGAAATTGTAAAAGTGGTTGTGATCCGGGGTGACAATAAGTTGCAAGCCCTCTAGATATTTGAGGAAAGGACCGTACCACCATAGGATGTCTTCCATATTTGCTGGCTGCGATCCCAACCATACGACAACATACTAGGCACTCGAATATATATCACACATGAGCTGGACCTGGTGACCACGTTCATCATTGTTGCCTTGGTCGATGCACAATGCGTCTGCCCACAAACATGACTGCCATTCGCTTCTGTGGATCTCGACCAAAGCTTCGAACAAATTTCGGCCGATGCGCTGCTCGCATGGGCTAGCGCCGTTGTGTTGGACCTCTATCGTGACATCGTGGCTTGTCGAGTACTTCTCGAGTGTATCCGGATCGTCAAATGGCGGCCCCCAAGTGTATGATAATGCGACATATGTAGGACAGTCTCCGTCTAGCTTGTGGGTATCTAGCTTGCAGGAAATGCTCGTTGCTTCGCCTTCGGTTTGGTGAACGTCTGTGACCGTGAGAAGGCGGAGGCTTCGATCGCAGGGGAGCGGAGCATAAGACGACGGAGCTGTCATTGCCAAAGCGCAGTTGCGAACGGTTGCTGTGCATAGAACAAATCGATGGTACCGAGGACGAAACAGACCGTAGTCGGTCAATGACTTGTTTGAGATGTCGAAATTCTAGTCTCGGAGATGATGAGGTCGTTCATCGCGTTCAGAAAGCTGGGGAAAGAAGCCCTGTGTGAGCAAGGCTTGACTTGATTTACTGGGGAGGAGTTTCAGCCTTGCGAGGGGTTTTCTGCTAGGCTCGAGGCTGATTCATGGCACAGACAAGGCTGAGATGACGCATCTGTGCAATGCTGGATTGCAGGCGTCGCTGCGACAATGCTCAACCTTTGATCGTTTATCATTAGTTGGACCCGCTCATCAGCACTTGTAGCGCAATCATTAGTACGGTATGGAAAGCAATCGACTGGTGATGTCTTGGGAACTAAGTAAGTCTCAATGCTGACGCAGAGTCAAGTCAAGCGATTTTCAAGGCAGACATGATCTGATCATGCTGAATCTGAACAACTCTCAGAAACGCAAGTCGGCAGAGGGTCGCTTTGGATAACTTGAAATTGACCTAGGATGCAGGCCTCGTTTGTATTTATGCAGCAAACTCAACCCACACACTGCACGAAAAATCCCCGCATTCTTATGTCAGCACCATTCCGATTATAGTCGGCTGAGCCAAGACTTCATGCGGCCGTATTTCTTCAACAAACCTAAGCTGGAATTAAGCCATGACTCAGAGTCTTGATCAGAACAGGATCATTATACATAGATCGACGCTCAGATACAAGCAACGTTCTATACCAACCTTGCATTGGTCAAATTGAGCTAGCTCTGCGTGCCATTCGGCAAATGCCAGACTAAAATCTCACTCGAGCCAAGTCTGTGGATTGGGAGTGATATAAGGAACTGATACTCAAGGCCGCCATTATCCTGTTTGTCGAAGTCAAGATAAGCTCTTGACTCGAACATTAAACTGTATATGTAGCCTCTTGTGTCTCGCGTTGACCACGTTCCCTCGCCCTCTGAATTCCCCATCATCGTTACACCATTTCCCCCTCTACATCCCATCACCATGCCTTCTCCGTCGTTGTTTCTCCTCCCCTGCCTCCTCACGATCGCCAGCCTAGGCTACTACGGCACCTGGCACCGCTACGCCACCTCCGACGGCCTCTCCGCCCTCGACACCTCCCTCGCCTCGCCGTCCACCACCCTCCCCGGAACCTCCGAGCCCCTCCACCGCACGTACACCGGCATCGCCTCAGTTGACGAGATCCTCACACTCCTCGTCCTGACCTTTTGGCCCTGCCTCGATGGCTCCTCGCCCTCCTCCACCGTGTACTCAATCCACTTTGCCGGGCAGGTCATCGGTCCGGTACTGGCCATGTATGCGGACAGCTATCGGCGCGGAAATGTGCAGGACAAGTGGTGGTGGGTGCGGAGTCCGGGGTTCTGGATGATGGTGGCGCAGCTGACGGCGTTTGCGAATTGTGTGGCGGTATTTGTGGGGGTTTATGCTCTTACGAGTGAGGTTTGGGGGTGGAAGGGGAGGAAGACGACTATCTATGATCCTACAGAGCGAGCCAGGAGAGCGCAGGAACTGAACATTGTTGAAGATCCTGTTTGGATTCTTTTGATGCCAGTCAGCATCTTCCTAGGCCACGTTATTCCTTGCATTGGAATCACGTCGCGTGGACAATCGACAGAGTCCAAACAGATCTGGATCGCCATCTGGCAAGCATTCCCCATCTGGATCACTCTCTCCCAAGTCCTCCTCAAGCCGGTCGCCGACCTGTGCGGGCTTGACAAGGACACACTCTTCGCCTCATCTTCCTCTCCCTCCCGCCGCATCCTGACCGCCGCACGCATCTCATACGCCACAGGCCTCTTCCTGACAACCTTCATACACCTCCTCATCCTAACCCTGACACTAACATCCAAATGGGTCCCCGAGCTCTTCGCACCGGGCGTCGCCGAGCATCTCGACCCGGCTCGAGTTCTAGCCCTCCGACTGTCATACGACGGCTGGACGGACGAGCCGGACATGTGGACGGAAGCGATCACGGACTTTTTACAGTGGGATCAGGTTGTCGCGTTCGGAGGAATGCTGCTGTGGGCGCTGGTGCAGTGCTTGAGCGCGGCGAACGAACGAGGCTGGAAAGTCAAGTTGATGCCCTTTGGGACGGCGGTTGTGATCGGGTATGTTCTGGCGGGTCCGGGCAGTGTGGTGTTGGCGTTGCAGTGGGCGAAAGAGGAGATATTGTTTGCGGATGCGGAGCTGAATGAAGTTGACGATGGAAAGATCCGAGCCAAGAAGTTAAAATGAGGATTCGACGAAGCGGGCACGTTTCGATGAAGAGCGAGAGGTGAATAAGTGTCGAAGACGCGTCTCGAATTTTAACATTTGTTTGATTTGTGAAGCTATACTTTAGAGGGATGTACCGTGTAGTAAAAAGGCTCACACAACGCTAAACCTGCCCTCCTCCAAATATCACGACTCGTGGCCCATATCATCATTTCAATCAGTTAGCAATCAAGCAGATGCAGCATGCAATCTAACCTTCACACCCTCTCCACCAGGACAATCCGTCAAAGTCAAGTGATGCTTCGGACCCGTCGGGTCAAGGTTCTCAAGCTGATCAAACTTCTGCAACAGCCTCACGGTAACGTAGCTAGCCTCGGTCAACGCAAATTGTTGTCCAAGGCAGATTCTCGGACCACCGTTGAAGGGCAGGAATTCCCAGCCAGTCTTGCGTCCGACCCAGCGGTCCGGGTTGAACTCAAGCGCGTCTTCACCCCAGAGATCCTTACGGCGGTGCATGATATACACGCTATAGCCACATTCGGTACCAGCAGGAATGAAGATCGGGCTCTTGCCGTCTGGTCCACCACCAACGGGCAGCGTCGTGTCGCGAACAGCTTGGCGGGTGTTGACGGGAACGACGGGGTTCAGACGCAGCGTCTCGTTCAAGACGTGCTGGAGCGGTGCACAGTTCTTCAAGCTGCTGAACGTGATCTTGCTGGTATCCGTGCCAAACTCGCTCAGAATCTCCTTGCGCAGTCTAGCGTACAGAGCCGGCTTGCGGGCGAGTTCCCAGAATACCCAGCCGAGGAGAGATGCGGTGGTGTCACGGCCGGCGAGGAGGATGTTGAGGAGCTGACTGCGGAGTTCGATCGGGTCGCGGGTCGACTGGACGATGGCGTCGAGGAAGACGTATTTTTCACCCTTCTCCGCGCTCGATTGAGAATGCATAGGCTTTTTCAGTGCGATGTCGACGTAGTAGTCCATGAAATCGTGGACAATCTTATTGGCTTTACGAAAACTGGAGCCATTGACGAGGTAGTAGAATGCTCCCACACGGGATCGAGAGGCGAGCCATTGCTGGCCGAGATCGAAGTTGATTGCAAAGGCAGCTGTGTTGGGCTTTCCATTGAGGATGCCACTGCTCACGTCCACGTTGCTGGCACCGCTCGCCAGGAGGAGCTGAGAGTCGGTACCTTCGCCAAGGAGGAACTCTGTTGCAGAGTCTAGAGTGAGGCGGAAGAACAGGACCTGCATGTCGACCGCCGAAGTCCACCCTTTGGAGTCAGTCGGGAGAGCAGAGAACATGTTCTGCATGTGGCGCTCTTCGAGGTCGAGGTCGGAAACTTGGTCGCGAGCAAATTGTGGTCTCATCATTTGTCGTGAGTGCTCCCACATCTTGCCGTCTGTGGTGAAAATACCATTTCCGAGCATCGGAAAGAAGTTTGATCGGCGAATCTCACCAGTAGCGAAGTCGTTGAATTGTGTTGCAAGCATGGCCTGAATGTTCTTGGGTTCAGCGGTTGCCATGTTCTTCCGGCCGAGGACCTTGAAGCTGAAGTCGCCGCCCATCTTGTACCATCTTGCCTGGAGCCAGTCGCCGAAACACTTGTCTTTGTCGGCCTGGATTGCTTCTAGAATTTGCTCGACGCCGAATGGGTATTTGTTTGGGTGGAGTGGTAGAGGCTTCGCGCCAGCTTCCTTTGCTTGAAGGGCATAGCGTCGCTCGCGGAGTTGTCTGTTGACTACCCAGTAGATGACATATGACACAGCCAGCCAGCCGATGGCGAGTATGTAGAACGACATTTTCAGACTCTGCTAGAGTCGGACGTCAGGATTGTTTCAACGTAGGGAGAGGTATTGGAGATTGCTTGGAAGTTGAAATATAAATTATCGGATAGTCCAGTGATAGCTTTGTTTAGGCAGTCATTTGTGCAGTGAGATTGTATGACAATAACAGCGTGTTGGTGGAGTCTATTTAATGTCGCAGCCTGGCAGCCACTTCACCTCGCAAATCGACGCCAACACCAGCTCGGAAATCGCACCTGTAGACACAAACAATCAGGTAGTTATCAGCTCGCAGTACAAAGACACAGAGATCAGATCAGAAAAGGAAATCCGGGGCCCCCAGTCTCCAGGTCGAACACCCGGTCGCGAAGTCCGAACTCGATTGCGAGCCATTACGGGTCGGCGAGTCAGTTTCCCCGCCTTGGATGCGACCATCCGAATCAAAAGCTGCAGCTCGCCTCGATGAGCGACGGGGCTGTGTCGCCATCAGTGGTTTCGAATGCCCGTGCGCTTTGGTGTTGGTGTTACAGGCACTGCCATGTGGGCTGCCAGGTGTTTCTGCAAGCCGCGAAACCGACGAAGGAAGAGTCATGTCGTACAAATCCGCCAAACGTCTTTTTGCCGAGCCGCCCGCGGCCGTTGACATGGCGGTGGCCTTTTTTCCAGCTTTGCAGGATCCGACGCAAGGAATTTGCAGGCAGCAGCGAGGATGATCCTGACAATTGGAGCCATGATGGTACAGCGGGCATCACAGTCGACCTTGACCCATGCAATATCTGTTCTCAGGCCAGGACCAGCTTCTTGTGTCGAGCGATCAGCAGACTCCGCAGATGGCTTCGCGGTGGGGTCATCGACGTCAGCAAGGGATACTTCCAACAGCGTGAATGCACGATGACACGAACCAACGGTAACTTGCGATTGTTCCAATCATGTCGCTCGTGATGATGATTGCCTAGATCTCACTACTTACCACTTATGGCCGTCGGACGGATTGTTACGCCGCACGTAGATTTTTTCGATGAACTGCCCACGCGGCGCTTCTCTAGGCAAGACTGCAACATTGACATTGGTACTCGTGTAGAAGAACATATCATATGTTCCAGAAGCCGTGCTCGCGCATTGAATAGAATACAATGTGTTCGTACTCGTGCAAAGTACTGGGGTGCGCCATACTGCAAGCACTGAAACGCTACACTATACAAGAACTCAAACAACCATCCTCTCATATACTCATTGCAGTATCATGCAGGCACCTCTCCGCATACATGCAGCTGCACATTGCAGGGTGTATCCAAAAATATCGATACAGGCCTTCACTCGTATGCGTGAGTGCGCCAGCCCGCCAAGACTTTTATTGTGCCTCGGAGTACCTGCCCGGTCCCCGCCAAGCCGCGCGCGCGCGTACCATACCGAACTCTCTCTCCACACCATCCGCAGCCCGCTTTCAACCACCCTACAACGCCCAAAACCGGCGCAAAAAATGCCGTTTGACTTGCCAGACTTGTCCCAGGCATAAAAAAGACAATTACCGACGCCGCATGCGCCAAAAACACCTGCGGCTTCTGTGGATCGAACACAGTGCCTCCAGATTACGTGATTTAGGTACCGTGCGGTACACGTACGGTACCGTAACCTATAGCCGAAGTTTGATCTTCAGTCTGGCGCTCTCCCAAGTGAGCTAAAGCCGCTGTCGTAGAATTCTGAGAACTCTCACTGCGCAGGTAGAATAACTTTTCTCAGCTTATTGTCATATATATACTGCAAAGTCTGATACAGACAGTACACATACGAAAAAAATATCAACAGGACGGAAGTCTGTCCTGCAACGCCAGCGCAGTAACAGACATATTGCAATTGTATCAAGATCCCAACACTCGCCAAATTCATCTGAGCACTGTGAATCGATTCGTGGAATCTACCTCTAATCCCAGTAAAAGATCTCGCCCGACAAACCCGCCGTCGCAACCCGACTCGTCGTCTGCGGATTCCACTGCACACAAGTCGTCGGCCCCTCCTTGTTCGCCTGCCAGCGTTCCAGCACCTTACAAGTCTTCCAATCAAACACAAACGCCTCTCCCGTCGCGCTGCCGGACACCAGCAGAGACCCATCCGGACTGAATTCCACATCACACCCATATCCGGCCGTGCTCATGCCGTGAAACGACTTCTTGCGATTTTGTCTGTATTTGCCCTCGGCTTGGTAGATCAGGATCTGGTTGTCGCCGCTGGAGGCTGCGAGGTGTTTCCCGGACGGGTGGAGTGCGGTTCGTGCGATGGAGAACATTTCGGGGGAGGAGATGAGTTTGAGGGGGACGGGGATGCCGAGCTCGTAGACGCGGATGGCGCGGTCGGTGCCGGTTGAGACGAAGCGTTGGCCTTCTTCGATGAAGGCTAGGGATTCTATCGAACCGGTGTGATCCGTGTAGGATTGAACCTGCTCGCCTGATCGGGCGTCCCACTGCAGTATCTTGTCTGAGTGGCCTGAAATAAAGTCCTGAGGTCGTTCCGGATGGAATTGGACGACATTGGCTGACTTGGAGCCCTGCACTCGCAGCTTGCATTGTCCTGTTTCGGAGTCGAAGATCTTGAGGTTTCTGTCGAACGACGCCGTGAGGAATTCTGTCCCGTCTAGGGAGAAGCGGACGTCCGAGACGCTCTTCGTGTGGCCGCTCACCGTCCTCAACAGGCTTCGATCGTGATATGCATCCCATAGACAGACTTTGCCATCCGCACCAGAAGACAGCAACAAATGTCCAGAATTCGGGAAGAACCGCAGTGCCGTGATAGCTTTCTGCTTCGCGTGCCCCTTTGCATGCTTCCACGACCCAATCGCCTTCTTCGGCGGAAAGCACTGAAAGCTGCCCAGCTCTTTCTTCAGATTGATATCCAAATCCGTCGGAACATGCATATACGTTCTCCCCGCGTAATCCCTCTCCTTCTCGCCCACAAACTCCGTCGTCTCCTTCGTCGCCAGGTCTTCCGCGTAGCCAGATAACGGAGCCGGTTTCGATACCACCGGCGCAATCACAGGTACAAGCGCGTTGCCGTACTCGTCAACCTCGTCCTCGTATACCTCGACGTACTCCTCGTCACTCCCCAAAGGCTGATCTTCATCGCCCTCTGCTACCTCCCGATCCTCGATTATATCCTCCCTCTCGTACCTCGCCCACGGACCACGATACGCTCCCTCGCCGTCTACAACCGATGCGTTGCCTCTCTTCTGCCTTTTTGCAGGTGGACCTGAGCTTCCGGCGCTGGGTTTCCCATATGCTTGCTGCGCGACTCGGAAAGTGTGGTCGCTGATCACGACCTCGGACGCGTGGCCGGTAGGTACGTTTCGTTTCGTAGATGTTCGGAATGGGTTTGCGGGACCTTGGGGTGTGCCGTAGGCTGCTGTTGCGGCGTCTTGGAGGATGAGGGCGTTGGAGGTCGGTTTGCTTGTGACGAGGGGCGCAGCGTCGATTTTGATGAGGGAGTTGTTGTCGGGCATGGTGGCGATCGCGCAGGAGATGGCAGAGGATGCGCGAGGGTAAGACGACAGAAATTTGGTTGCGCAAAGTTGAGCAATGCGCCGGAGGTAAGAATGGAGAAAGTCGAAATCGGATGGTTGCGATTCAAGGTCTCGGGAGCAAGTCCGAATTTGAATGAAGATGACCGTTGCGGCGAGTACGGTCTTTGGCCGCACTAGGCTACGAGATCAAGGCGTGCTCCGCGACGAGGAAACAGTCTCGCAAGATTGTTGACTCTTCACACTGAAAGCGTCAGGCTTTTGGCAGATTTGGACTTGGTGTGGGCTTCAGGAGCTCCGACTCAGAGCCTACTTAGCTTGCTCTCAACTCCCCACAACCATTACAAGGACGTCACGTATTGATGATGATGCTCCATATATCTATTCGCGTAACCACTCGCTAGACTGTTCGTTACACATCTGCCCATCGCGCATTATAGTGTCTCCCGTATTCTACTCCTCCACCAGCGTCGGCACCAGGCAAGGTACAACCTCGGAACGGTCCCTCGACTCTCCACACATTTCAATGTGATGCACCGTGGTCGATTTTCGGGGCGTTCTTCAAGCCTTGCCATGGCGAGATCCGATTCCCACCCTCATCCTGCCATCGTTGTATAATCACATCGCATCCTGCTCTCACCCCTTCGCTGTCGCCCTCCTCATATTCCTGCCGCAGCTCGTCCAGCTTGCCGCGACTTCGGCATCGCTTAATGGCTTTCATCACGGATCAGAGCCACGATCATGCTGTAGAGGTAAAAGAAGAACATGACGAGGTGGAAACCAAGCTTGATAAACGACTCCTTCTTGTGCTGGTTCAATTTTCGGAAAATTTCCGTCGCGTCCAGGAGATGTTGGTTGTCCATGATCCTGTTCCTATGTCAGTATACTCTCCCAAGCCGTACCCCTTCACGCGCCGGTGACTCACTTCTTTGCATTGTATGCCAATAGAGGCAGGTTCAACACCAAAGCGATCCAGTACCCGTTGATCAAGAAGAGCGCCGTCAGGAAGCCGTGCACGGCGGCTTCGGGGATGATGTACGTGTTGAGTCGGTTGCAGAGGTCTATCGGGTTGATGTAGTCACTGTAAAAGACAACGAGTCAGTCAAGCCCTTCGTGATCATCGCGGGACAGCCCCTCGAGCTGTGATCCAGCACGTACCATTCCAGGTCACTATACATGATCGTGAAGAAGACCTGCAAGAACAAGTTGACGGCATTGATCAACACCGCCAACAAGTACAACCAAGCTTCTCCAGACATCATCTTGCCGGCAATCTCAAGCTTCAAGCTCCAACGGTCTGGGTAGACGGTTCACACGCGCGGATTCGTGGTAGGGTGTTGGGAGCTGGGTGGAAAGACGCTGGCGGTGCGGCAGCTGGCGGCCTGATTACGTCGTTTTACGGGCACGTGCTGAGAAAGCTGCTCGGACGCTTGCAGGGACAGAACGAGAAGCTAGTATGCAGCAGAGGTATACGCGCGCAAATCGAGTGGTTGAGGCGTTTGAGTAGGCTGCGTACGTGGGGTTCGAGATGCTCTGCGAGGCGGTATCCGTGGTGGTCGGGGAGGTTGCTGGTGGCAGAGCCAGAAAGCTTTTGCTTTCCGCGATGCGCGGGCACACACTTCAGCGGAGGCTGGGAGCCCGATTGACTTATCTCCGCTACGACATTATAGGCTAGATAACAAATAATCTCATGAAGCAATCAAGAAAATGATGTTTTGCGATCGCGATATATTCACCCGCCGGTACGAATAAACGACCTTTTTGCTCGTTGGGACCTGGAGGTAGCGAAACCGCACTTGATACATGCTGAGAGTGCCAAAAGCCTGTCACTTCGATTGATGGGTAAGCTTATCCGCATGAGACCAAAAGCATCGATATCTTACGCTTCCTTTCTACGGTGGAACCAGAGCAATGCATGCTTCACATCGATAGCTGTCAAAGTCGATAAGCAGGATCACATGCAGTCACACGATCGTCAGATACTTCGGTTCATGATTGAAATTATACATTTATCAGAAGTGAAAGTGAAAGTGAAAGCAATCGAGACTTGTGGGCAGCATTGAGCACTTCGTGCCACCCATTGCTCTCCCGATGGAGTCTTTCTGTGATGACATTGCGGGAGGAGATTCTCCTCAAATGCCAGCACGACCGATCCTCCCGCGATTGTCGATAGACGCCAACTGGTATTAAACCGAAATCTGGAAAAAAAACTGGGCGACTCCTGTCTCTCCGAGATGAAATGGTCGACGCCCGTGAGTCTGCCTGAATCAATGCTTTTGTCGACCAAGCGTTGCAGAACGAAGAAGGCGGGAACGATTTTGACCGCCCTGCGTGATTCCGCGGTCTTAAGCGAAACGATAAACTCTTTCGTGCAGTATAGGGTCAATACACGGTGGATGCGCTTCGCCGCATGGCTCCTACTCATTCATATCGTCATCGGCATCGTCCATGGTGTCGTCCGATCCGCTTCCAACATCGTCATCTTCCATCTCATTTTCGTGGTCCTCGCCCTCGCCCAGTAGATCGCGATCGATCGAATCCATGTGCTTCATACCCAAAGGTGAGCCACGGCGACCAAGAGCTGCTTCGCTCTTCATACGTTTGAGACGTGGAATGTCCTCTGCGGTGTGACCATCATCATCTTCCTCATCCTCGTGTTTCCTCTTCCTGCCGTTCATATTCGACGACAGTCCAGCCAATTTATCCCGCATTTGCATATCTCCAGGCTTGCGGATCATTCTCCGATTTGCTCGGTTAACGAGCTTCTTCCACTTTGTTGCCTCAGCACCAAAGTCATCCTCTTCCACACCGGGCGTCGGTACGAGGCCAGCTGGACCATAAGAACCCTCAGCCTCCGTATCGTAGCCGTCGTCAACAGCCATGATGCGTGTCAGAGCGCGGAATATGAATGTTCCAGTCGCGTTGTTCTTATTTCGCTTGACAATGTGCTTCTGCTCGGCCCGCATGTTTTGGTGGAGTATGCTTGCGATGCGCATCTGCTTATTAGCATGCACTGCTCGTTGGTGGGTCGTCTCAGGTCTATTTCGACGTGAATGCGGCGTCGTATGAATGGTAGAAAATACCGAGTGTGCTGGTCCAGGCGGAGCTGGTGATGATGAGGGATAGTTACGGTTTGTACCAGGGCCCTTCAAGCTGAAAGGGGCTCGACCAACACCGCGTTTGCTTGCAGATTGGCCATCGCCGTTTCGGGGTTTGGGAGGATTGAGGGAAGGGATTGATGGCGACGGTGACCTAGAACCAATCATGGATCTTGCCGGAGAATCCGTATACTCGTCCTTCAAACGGGGACTACCCAGGCGTCCAGCAGGTTTCTTCGCTGCAGGGCCGAAATCTTCGTCGTTCTCGAGTATGCGTTTTCTGACTTCCTTCATTTTCCAGCCATAATCTTGCTCCTCCTTCGTGTCGACGTTCTCGGCATTGGCTTGTGCCTCGTCCAGATATTCGAACTCGGGTACCTTAAGGGGTCGAGTGTCCGGCTCGTCGCCTGGTAAGCCAGGGCCAAACGGGTTGTTGAGCGCGGCTTCGTCAGAGAAATCGCTCTCCAAATACCACCATAGCAGCCACAGAAATGCCTTGGCACGACTCTTGCTGCTCAATGTGGGGCGAATGATGAGGTCGAACAGATCGCGAGGTTGGAAGAAATGTGTCTCCGATACCTTTGTCGCATAGTTTGAGAGTACGAATACAAGATTGACAGGATTCGTGCGGGGAACAGGAGCGGCTTGGATCTTGTCAAGAGTGTTAGGCTGATCGTTGTCCTCCGTAGCGCCCTTGAGGATCGACTTTAGTCGGGGGGCGTCTTGCAAACCTTTGTATGCCGACTTCGGGTCTTGATGTGCTTGCAGACATGGTATAGCGTGATATGTGCGTAATTGAGCCCGCATTTCGGGAAAGAAGTTGAGTGTGGTGTTCATACGACCGACATTCACCAGCAAACAGATCATGGCCATGTTGAGGGCGGCAGCTCGATCGCTGATGAGCTTGTCTCTGAGTACCTTGCTGCATTTGCTGCTCTTAGCCATTGCGCTGATATAGATGTCTGCAAAGGAGTGGCCCTTGGAGCCGTCATCGAAGAAGGTGAAGACGCGTGTGGTGTCCTCGAATACGGCCTTGAGAAAGGCAAACTGAATGTCCTTGCGCCAGAGTGGCACGCCATCCTCCTTTTTCAGGTGCTTGATCTTGTTGCCGGAATAAACCGAGCCGATTGAGCCATTGGCGTTCTTCTTGGACTGGGAAGCGGCAAGGTTGGCGCCCTGGCTGGGGTCAGCGGTGCTCGCAACGAACGAATCGTTCTGAGTGCTCGGGTCATCATCGTCGACGGGCTCAGACTTTGACGGCGTCTCGTGGATCCATGCGGTCGGGTTTAGGCTCATCCTTGAGGCTTCGGCAGCAGCAGCGAGGCTGTCGAGGCCATTGGGCTGTCGTGGAGGTTCAGCAATTGGAGCGTCGGCAGGCTGATGCAGGGGAGCTGAGCTGTCGGGCGCGCGGGTAGAGGTTTCCATGATGGTCTAGGGAGGGTGAAGATGGAAAGAGGCAAGGAACAACATTAAGTGACGGCGACAAACAGCATGATGGAGCGCGACCACGGCGCAAGGACGTTGAGGCGTCTGGGCCAGCAGTGAAAGCGATGCGCGAGCGAGCGAGCTTGTGTCGCCCGTTCGTCACGCAGTCCAGTCGCTTCCCGCTGTTCCACGCCCGGTGATAACCTTCCTTTCTCCGTAGGCAGAGTTGGCACACTTACCATCTCTACGACACACCAGCATTACTGACCATGCACGATATCACTATTCTGCCGTAGCTTCCATACTCCATTGCTTGTCTGACACCTGATGCTCGCTGATTTTGTTCACTTTTCAGATTCAGCTTTCCCACGCGGTATGAATTTTCTTTTGCCGTGATCCATTCTTTGGTGCTAGGCACAGGTACAAAAGTACCGGCAGCCACCACAAGTACTTGCGCAAAAGTACCTTTTCAAATGTACCTTCTCAAAAGTACCTCAGCAAAAATACCTCGCAGTACTCGCAACGGCTTCGAGCGCGAAAACCACTTGTACTTGTGTCATTCTCCTGCGTCTCCCGGCAGCTTCCACACTCCGTCCCGTCTACACCTGTCAGCGACCATCTGCTCACGATCGTCAGCATGCCTGAACAAGGCGTGGGCGGCTCTAGCAGCCTATGGTCGTCGTGTTCCTGGTCCAGCCATCGCCCTGGTTGCTTACCGCCTCTACCGGACGGCATGCATCTCGCAGCACTGTCCCTGAGGCGTGCCTTGACAAGGCGCTTCTTCTCTTCTCGGTACCTGTCAGGCCCTTTTGGAAGGTCTTTTTGGCGGGTCTTTTTGGCAGGTCTTTTTGCCAGTTCTGTTTTTGTTAGTCCTGCCAGTCTCATTCATGCTCCGAGCCGGTGAAGGTGCAGTCCCCCTGGCGCTCGTTTGTCCAATCAATTAGAGGTACTTTCATCGATTATGTGTCTCATGGCTTCGATGTTGAAGAACAGACAGGTCAAAAGTACTTGCTTCTCGCAGATGATAACTCACAAGTCCATCTTCCGGTGTCCTTGGAGACATATTTATATGCCGTGAAATCTCTGTTTCTCATGAGCTGCCATCGTCCGTCATCTACCCTTCCAACCGCTTTTCAGTCTGCAGGCTAAATGATGAACCAACACACTCAAGTGCTCGAATTCTCATTTGCTCATTTTGACGCCTGCAGCTGCTATCAGCAGTTTTGCACCTGCCCTTCTGAGGTTGCGCCGTCTCTTCCACGTTCTCGATCAGTACTACATGGTGGCGAGATGAACCCGGCCGAGAGCTTCCTCGATGGTAGAACACAACGGCTCATTCATTCTGACAGCCACAGCCAGCTCGCAAGCTATACCTTTAGTCCCGAAGGCGCATATCAGGGGCAAATACTGCCAGCTCAAGCAGGAAACAGTTCACCCTTCTTCGGTGGTGCGTTTCAGTATACACCGCCGGAATCGGGTTGCACTGAGGTCATGCAAATGTCCCACGGTAATGGTCGTCAACTTGGACCGCTCTATCCTGCAACTGGCCAGGACTTCAACGATTCTTTACGCCGTGGCGTCGTCAAGCCTGAATTCGGAAGCTGGAATTCAAGCCATGCTCCACAGGATTGCGTCGCACAATCTATGCATGCTGGCTCTTCTCAAAGCCACCAAAATGCAACAGCCCTTGGCTACCAAGTTTTCGAACAGCCTCCGTTCCATGGCCAACTGTTTTATGAACCCATCTCAACCACCAGAACCACCAATGGCGACATCATGCTGCCATCTTCGACTACGGCACCTCTCTATCGTGGTACCGGGTCGCGAGAGGATCCAATCGACCTCACAGCCGAGCCAGTATCGACCGCAAGGGCATCTTCGCTGAAGGTTGCCGTCCAGCCGCAACGTCAAGGTCTTTCACGTGTTGCTCACCCACAAATTGACTCTCAGAGTCGCAATGCTAGGAACGGCAACAGAGCACGTGGCGGCATCGAATATGCAGAGATTCGGCGCCTGGGCGCATGTGACGATTGTCGGACAAGAAAGGTGCGATGCAGCGCTGAACATCAAGCTGTGAGGAGGCCATACGCGGAGCACGTTCGACAGAAGGGCTTGTAAAGGCAGGCAATATGGTGCATACACAGCGGCCTTCCGCGTACCGCTTTACTCGTGAGATCTTCAGATTATGCTCGCCTTCACGGAGACGGCCTTGAAAATCTTGGCCCCTAGTTGAGTGTTCAAGAAAACAGGTCTGAGAAACCGCCTCGGCGGTTCTTCCGTCAGTGGAATGAAGAGGTTTCAAGCATAAGCCTGTCGCTAGGTAACTATCAATATTTATCGTTGCCGCATCAGTCAACAGTCATTAGTCTAAGTATCATCGCCCTTCGTGATCAGCGCTGTGATGGCTTGCCCTCTCTGGAGCTTTCGACAAAGTCTCGCTCCTACCCGTTACGGGTCGGAGAGGAATCACGGTCGAAAAATTCGGGAAGAGCAAGTGGACATTCTCTTCTCTTTCGAACTTACTCGTGAAAGCGTCGCCAAATCGTACGTATTAAAGCGGACGTGGCTCAACATTCCATGGCTGAATTGCTTCGGTCCCCGCGTGATACGCTCCAACATACTCATACAGCGAGATAGGTAGGTTTGGTGTTACAACTGTCGGGAGTACGAAGCCGAAGCCGAGACCGCTGGCACCACACGGACTCTCACACTATTGACGCAGGAAGCGCGAAACCTCTCCACAAGCTTTGGGACCTGAAGCTCCCAGGATAAGTTAGGCCGAACTGCGGTGAACCTTATTGTTACGTCTCGGCTCCTCTGATAGGCCCGGCGTGCGTTGCGTGGCGCCCTGTCGTACGGCACCATCTACCTAAGGTGCCGCTAGCGCGCCTCCGTTGCCTCGACTCTTGCGCGGAAAAGATCGAGACAGCTCAACATTACACCACGTCCTTCAGTCAGAGCGACGCCCTTCCTGTCGCTGACAGTGCTTCCTCGAACACTCCGATTGGCACATCCCATCTCTTCTACTCCGTTACAGAGCCATTGCCTTGATTGGCGTCAACATCGCTCATCTCATGCGAGCAAGAAGTGCGGACGTTTTTTGTAAATACCTTTGTGCCTTGTAATGAGTCTCTACATAAGAGTTCTGCTCCCACGTTCTCATGCTTCCTTTCCTGACTGTCTATGTTTTCTTGCATATTTTCCCAGGTGAATCTGGCTTCTGCATTAAAACTCTCTCTACCAAAGCCATCGTTGGCAGCATGGACCTGAATAGACCGTGTGCCTTCTTCAGCATGCCGGCCGAAGAATGTGTCGTCTGCCGTCTGCCTCCTTCCCACTGTTGGTGCTCTGGTCCGACTCTCAGCCCGTTTGCTCGCCAGCCGACAGATACGCCTGCAATATTCGGCGATCATAACGGCCTTCAAATTTGTCTCGATCTACCACTTGGTGCATCTAATCTGCCCAGAGATCTTCACAATTTGTATCAAGAGATTGCCGTTCAGGTGAGTCTGCAGACAGCTTACGATGAGCCCGTGGCTAGATGACCTCGTCTGCCACACCCCAAGCCACTGACTCTGGTCTTATCTAATGTCCGAGCCAAGCAGCCTACCACTACTTGTATGTATCAACTACCCCACCAGAGTTCAAATCCTGGTCGATGCCCGTATTGCCTGCACACGAGATTTTGGGCAGACTGCATATGTTCAGCCGCTACCGAACCGTCAGCTGCGGGGGCGGGACGTGTTGGACAGATATTCGACAGCTCCGGATACGAGTATGGAAGTACAAGGCCTCGGTCTTCGCGTCCTGACGTGGACTTACACGCTACTCTCGTCAGATCCGCCGACACTCCAAGAGCGTCAGCGAATATGGCAATGTCCTGGGCACCAAGCTTACCAGCATTTCTACAATCGGATGTGGCAGACCACAACCTAATTACTCCGTCTCCCGCAACTCCACCACTTACCTCAAGGGCGCCCTGTCCAGGCAATCGACGCAGCAGGAGGCCCGAATACGCCGCCATCAGGAAAAAAGGCGCATGCGAAGAATGTCGGAGGAAGAAGACCAGATGCAATCCCAACCACCCAGGAGAAAGGATGCCTTACAGTCAATTTTTGAACTCGCAAACAAACATGCACGGTGATGGCAACAAAGGCAAGGGGCCGGAGAAAGACCAGGCCCACTGAATGTGAGCCACAACAAAGTTGCAGAAGGTGGAATCGGTTGACATGTCTGACAGGTGCTTTTGGACGATCCATGTCAGTTACCAACCATGGCACGATTCAACGGCCGCGAGCGTTTCACCAGCCACCGTTGTCGATCCCGGGGCTCGACATGTTATGCCCACGGTACGCGGCTTCGCATCAGAATCGAGCCAATGTCAATCATGGAAAAGCATCATGGTGTGAACGGCACCCCAAATCATGCCGGACTCAAGTCAGCGCCAATCGCGGATAGTTATACACGGCTGTTGCCACCACCATGTCAAAAGCAAAGCAAGAGAGCCCGTCACGACCATTCAAACGCCCAAGCCGTTGCCATAGCCCAGCCACTAAAAGAAACCTTCCGCCCATTGTCGCTTCCTCCGCCTGCTTGCGTCGACCCTGTCACCAGTATCACACCCTTCAGAGGCACTTATATCGTCACACCCTCATACGGATCCGTTGAGGACCGCGATCGTACTCTGCCAGCGTATGGACGTCGTACCGCCAGTCCGTTCTTTTGGACGGTCGTGATAGCGAAGCAGGAACACCCAGACAACCCGGCGTTTAATCCTATCCAGACCAATGCCAGCTGGCGGGGTTACAATCGCTCGATTGTAATACCATGATTTGACGAGAAGCGCTTCGAAATGGCAGTACGATATTTTGGTGTGAAGAGGCTGATGGATGTTTCGTTGTGCTATGTTCATGACACAGATGGGAGAGATGGAGTGTAGGCATCTAGGTCACCGTACACATGTCTGACCGGCCGTTGAGGTACCTGGATGATGCTTGGCTGACCCAAATATCTGTATGATTAACCATAGCCGGAGTAGACACGTTTCAAGACTCATATTGCTTCAACAACAAGTGCGACTGCGCAGTCCATGGTGTTTCTTTTTCACATTGGTTAACACACCTAGTCAATCTCGCCAAGTTTGTCTGGGCCCATGCCTGCCATCAGATCGTGCGAGTCGTTTGAACCAGCCTAATCGTCAGAAATATCCGAATCGTCGACAGTTCCGGCATCGTCCGAACTAACGGGACTGTCAGACTCTTCAGATGTGAACGCGGGAGGCTGGTAAGTTTCGTCCGGCTCGTCCAGCTTTTCACTTTTGGCTCAGCTCGCCCGAGGGAAATATAGGCCGCTGATCGTCACCGAATCTCTCAGCAATCATGTCCAACTTCCAGCTGAGATGGCCTTGCTCCGGAGTACACATTGTCTCACATTTGGCTTGATCGCAAAGCCGAGCTGTCCAGCGTCGGTAGACTCCACCAATGTTGATGAGACGCAGGTCGAATATGCCGCATTGCTCGGCGCAGGCAGCTAGGATCGAGATAACTTTCGGGTTGGAGCGAATTGCATCATGAGATCCTGACAGAGTTGTACGCAAGTCCTCTGTCTCGTTCCACAAGGCCTCCGGATGTTCTGCTCTCGCAGCAGCGAGAGCAAATCGCAGCGATGAGACGAGTCGCGCCCAGGCAGTTGAATTTTCCAAAATCCCACCAGGAATTAAGACCGACGCAGTAAGTTGGACTCGGAGTGCTTCGATGGCGTCGTAGAAGGCCTGTTGCCACGAGTTTCCTTCGTTTCCTGCGCACATGAATCGTGCCGCCTCTAGAACAGTACGTCGAATCTTCACGGCTTGTGAACCAACCAGGGCGGCACCATTACTCAAAAAACTCAAACCGACCCTCAAGAGCCACGTGCGCATGTGAAGCGCCATATAAGTTGCGAACAGACCTGAATACATGTGCTCGAGCCTCTGGACATCATACGCGCATGCTCTCATCTCGCTGTGTTGAGCAACCCAGCTGCTCGCATCTTCGAAATCCGTTTGAATAACTTTGGTGAATGCAGACGCGGCTGACCGATGTTCCCCGTCAGTACCGCGCTTGTCAGCTATGGGACCAAACATAATGGACAGTACCGGTAGCCAGTTTGAGCGGCCAACGGCTGATAGCATCCTACAAAAGAGATAAAGGGGATGCCGATCTGGATACAGCTCATGGATGTCATGAGTCAAACAGTCGACGAGATACACACCAAGCCCATCACAAGCCGAGACCGCCAGCAGTTTTCTGTCGACACGGCCGAAGTCGCGGCGTTCTCTGTCGATACGGTTGAAGTAGCGATGGGCGGATTCAGAACCGTCTTTACTTAACACATTTCCAATTTCACGGCTCAAGTTCTGTGTAACATCGGCAGCATCTTGGATACTCTTGCCAAATTGCTCAGGGCTCCATAATAATGCGAAGTGGTTGAGGACAACGCCAGCCACATGTATGGTCAAACTATAACTGGGATCTTCCTGCCGATGTAATGTTCTATCGCGGGCTGACTTCCACAAGTCATCAGAGTCCAAGATGATCCTGAAGTACACGCTGATGCACTTGAGACAGGTCTCTGCAATTCGTAACGAGTCGGGAGCTGACACAAAAATTGGCAGCGGCGCTGGACGGACACCATGTGACGTTAGAGGACGGCCCGCTGAGGCTATCACGTCGCTCGCCTTTGCCATTACGTCGCATGCGGTCCTCGAACTTGGTTCAGTAAGCCGATGGCTGTACAGTGTATTCAGGTGCGGGGCTGCAGGGCTGCAGAGCTGACCCGCTTGGGGGCTTGGAGCTGTTTTGATGCGTTCGGAGTAGTCGGTATGCGAATATTGAATGGGTCCTGCGTGGTTCTCACAGCCCAGTGACACATTCGTGTCGCTCATCTTTTGTGTACTACCTGTGGATTGACCCCGATTCCGCGAGTGGCCGTCGACCTCGATGCTGACGGCGGACTCGATCTAATAGGGCAGTTGCTTTCGCTTTACGTAGCGTTTCGCTTTGGAGAGAACGTCCTTGCCTCGTACGCAAGGTAGCTTTGTGATACGGTGGGAAGAGCCGGAGTCCTGTAGACTTTTGCGCAACAATTCATCCATCTCGTGCTTTCGAACGTTCTTATGGACACCCCATTTCTTGAAGTGGTCTTTGTACATCTTTTCGCTGCATGACCAATCAGTCCAGAGCCGCCTCAGGAAGGTTGGAAGACACACGTTGCACAGAAGCCGTGTCTAGTTTTCATCGTTGCCATGACTTTTTTCAGGCTCATCGTCTGGTAAAGAGTTGAAATTGCTGTTCGATGCGGACCCCAATCAGGAGGGGCAGCATAGCTCGGATGAATGGTAGCGACATTCTCGGACGTGGCTTCAGTGCCAGCGACGACAGGGCCAGTTTCAGACATAAGATGGAAGCGACGAGGGCGCCCTCATCTAACGAACTATAGAAGAGTAATGAAATGATGCACTTAGTCCAAGGGAGAGCCCAAAAAAAACCCCCCCGGAACAGGACAGGACACAGGACATATACGAGGCTTCCAGAGAGGCAAACATAGCGCCACACCTCCATTTCAGATACCAATCCAGCTGAAATGCAGGGTGTGGGTCGGCGAGGCTGTCAAGGCAAGCGTGTAACGCGGGCACGGGTTGGTTGACTATGTAGGCGACCAATGAAGGTCGGCGTCAAGTCTGAAGGTGTTGCTTGT
>UYJD01000014.1:143654-190322 GCA_900618795.1 Cyanodermella asteris
CGAAGGCACGCTAAGCAAAAGTACCTCCTGTACACGATGCATTACATCAATGACACGACGTGGAGGTCAGCAATTTACTGCTGAAATCGGCATGGCTGGCGAGTCACACCTTGATTCGTGCGCATTGTTCTCCAATAGTTTTGATGGCCACCTGGATCGTCAGCATGTCAAATTGATGCTAAGCTGTTTGCGGAAGCACTGTCACAAATCCGTGCTCCAAATAGCGCCATTTGATAGGCATGACATGGTCATATTTGTCCTAACTACCGTTTCAATCGCTGGTTTTATTGTCTCGCTCGGGGTACAATGTATGCACCGCATAGTTTCCGTTTGCATCGTGATAGATGTGTACGGTTTGGGATTTGCCTTGCGCTGCTTGCGATTCGGTTGCGAGCAAGGCTGTCACGTGAGCTCTCAGAACTCGTGTAGCAACAGGCAAGGCTTGAGTGCGAGTATACTTGAGTGTTGCGCTTGTAAAGTGAGCCAGCTCATTCGATTTGGGTGCCTCCTCAATCATTCTCAGCGTCTTTGATCCTTTGTGTGAATTTGGCGGCGCTGCGGGCTATGGGCGACATTGCGACGGCAAGATGATTTGTTCTGGGTCCCAAGGAGAAAATAGGACTGGAAGACCGAGCCCCCTTATATCTTGTTTGTCTGCAAGCAGTCTTTCGTTCCTCTCTACTCTTCTTCTGCTCAAGCATGAAGGGGTGCACCAGCGCATAAAGCACGTCGCACATCGGATGTCGACGATGGCGACCGACAGTGTTGTTTACACCTGTGATGCAGACGTCGAGCCACTCCATCGCTACCGACCCGGTGGCTACCATCCCATCCACATTGGGGACACTCTCGATGGCATGTATACAGTACTGCATAAGCTAGGATGGGGGAGCTTTTCTACCGTCTGGGCTTTGCTAGATCTACAGTTGGTGTTTGACACTTATTCGCGGAATTTAACTCACCTAGAATAGGGAGCAAAGATGCTTCGCTCTGAAGGCTGTGGTTTCAGAGAGACGCGGTAAAGGTCAAGAGATTGACATCTTACAAGCAATAGCCTCCTTCGATGCTCGTCAACTGGGGTTCATGCATTTCCTCTCGAAACGTGATCACTTCCGACTTCATGGGCCGAACGGAACGCATGACTGCCTCGTTTTCGATATAGCAGGTCGGAACGTCCCAGAAATGATCGAGCGCAAATTTGGCGGCCAACGTCTGCCTGCACGGCTAGCCAAAAGCTTCTCCAAGCAAATAGCACTCGGGATATCGTGTCTGCATCAACAGGGAATCGCTCACGCGGGTTCGTTAATCATCCAGGCTCAACAACGGTCCGTGCTGATTTAATGCAGACTTGCACACCGGGAACGTCGTCTTGTCAGGTGCTTCTACTCTGAAGCTCTCTGATCCTGCCTGGTGGTCCGATTGCCATGCGGAAAGGGACCCCGTCAGGAGAAAAGATCAGCAACCCTTAGGCTTAGGTCTACCGAGGTACTTGGTCAGGCCCATATCACTGCCATTGGGATCTCTATCGCAATTTCTGGTCAAAATCACGGATTACGGCGAGGCTTTCGTATCGGATCGCAAACCTAAACAGTCGCACACACCGCTTGTCGTTCGAGCTCCGGAGGCTATTTTCAACGACCAAATCGACTTCCGAGCTGATTTGTGGAGTCTGGGTTGTCTCGTAAGTAGTTTGCGCATTGGGCGATGCGGATTTGGATAACTAACGAATGGGCCCTTAGATCTTCGAGCTCGCCACTGGCCAACCACCTTTTGACAATATCTCAATCACACCCGTATCTTTGGTCGAGCAGATTCTCGAGACAACCGGAGAAACGTTACCCGAAAAGTGGCAACCACTCTGGTTGGCAATGGCCCAAAATGCACCCTTTGCGAAGCCCGGCGTAAGATTGCAAGAATGGCTAGAGGATCTCTATTTTGACAGTGAGCGAGAGGCGGAGTTTTCGCGAGAGGACATTCAAGGAATTGGTCGCATCATCCAGAGATTGCTTCGGCTCGAACCAGCGGAAAGAGCTTCAGCCAAGGAGATTCTCGACTACCCCTGGTTCGAAGATGCCGATATACACGCAGTCCAATGAAAGCAACGTAGTGCCCAGGGCTCGGATGAGGTCGAATCGTGAGGAGCAGACTTCGTTCCGTCGATGCATTGGGAACACGTGTATTCGTTCGCTTCTCGCCACCGTCGCCTTTGGCGTGGTTGGTCGCGATTTCGTGTGCC
This sequence comes from Cyanodermella asteris, assembly GCA_900618795.1. NCBI lineage: Eukaryota > Fungi > Ascomycota > Lecanoromycetes > Ostropales > Stictidaceae > Cyanodermella > Cyanodermella asteris. The sequence continues at coordinate 145,891 of UYJD01000014.1, forward strand.
GAAGGAACGTCCCCAGCAAGCCGCCATTAGTTGCTCCGCAACACATCCGCCATGGCCGGTACTTATCTGAGGATGAGTGCATGGCGATTCGCCGTTGGCTGCTTGAGCCCACGGTCGGGCAGTTGCGAGCATCACTACGAGGAGCAGCCGAAACGGATGCTAACGCGGGCACTAATTTTACAAAAGACTGAAGCGTTCTCTACGGCACCTTGCACGCACGCCAATGAAGCGCTGGCACACAAACCGGCCTGTGCAAGTTCCGTGCTTTCTGGCCGCGAAATCTATCTATCGGGGCGCGACATGGGGGTCCGCAGGATTGAGTATGTCAGCTCGGTGGAAGCAAGTGGACCCTGGAAGGCGTGACTCGATGCTTATTTGCACGTTGAATCCAGCAGAAGCCTAGAGCTGACCACGTTACATATGAAGGAGACGAAATCTCGGTGGATCATTCGATCGGTTTCATATGTGTCAAAGGGTGCCAAGTATGCGGTATAAAATGGAAGATGAAGTCTGGTTTGTGTATTTACTTCTTGCATTAATATTTTGTATGATGTCTATCATCTCATGACCTTTCTCATATCATACAGGCCGTCATAATCTGCCCAACCGTGACTTTCTCGCCCAAGGTATTCAGTAGGCCGACCGAAAATAAGACAAACGCTCAACTGTGAGCAGGAGCTGGGTGATGCGATCCACTCTATGATGCATGCTCGCTAAACGTTACAACCGATTCTTTCGTCAAAAAAACCGCCCAAATAATATGCTTCGTCGAATTAAGCAGCACCAATCTCAAGCTTCTTGCCCTTGACACTCTTCCACTGCATCAGCGGCACGAATAGGATCGCCAAGCAAGTCATGATCAGCGACACCTGGTATGCCTTTGTCAGTGCGTCGTTGTAGGCGACGAGGACCTTGGGCAGGTCCTCGGCCGGCAGAACCCTGACGAGTTCGGTGGCACCAGTGCTGATGACGGTCTGGGGGCTGACGTTGACTCCGGCAGCAATGATGTTCTCAACCAGGCGCGTGGAGAAGATGTTCTGGCTGACGCTGGTGAAGAGAGCGCCGCCCAGGAATTGGATGAAGAAGACGAACGAGACACCGATAGAGACATCGCGGAGGGGAAGAACGGTCTGCGCAGCGAGCGAGGGCTGCTGGAAACCCATACCGGAGCCGAGGCCGAAGAGGATCTGGTAGCCGATCCAGTGAGCGGTTGGCGTGTCGACCTTGAAGGTGGTGATCAAACCAGCGCCGATGGCGCCAAATGCCGGGGCGAGATACATGAACGGCACGTAGTATCCAATCTTGGAAATCAAGATACCGGCGATGATGGAGCCAAGGGTCTGAGCCAGAATGAGCGGCAAGTTGTCGATACCACTTTGCACTGCCGTAGTGCCCTTGACAGCCTGAAACCAGATGGGCAGGAAGTAGACAAAGGACATGAAGGCAGCAGTCAGGCAGAGACCGAAAAGGGCACCACCGAAGATGCTGCGCATGGTAGCAATCCTGACGGGAACGGTCGCGTTGCGGTCATCGATGCGCGACCAGTAGACCTGAACGCAGATGAAGAAGATGATCAGAACACCAAAAAGGACAAAAAGGGCAATGATCCTGCCGTCGCTCCACGGGTACTTGGTTCCACCCCACTGGAGAGCCAGCAGCAAGCAAATGACTCCAGGAACGAAAGAGATGGTGCCAAGCGGGTCGAAGAAGAGGATTGTCTCCTTCCAGGTAGACTCAGTCTCCCTGGTGTTGGGCATTTCCAGCCAAATGATCAAGATGCCGGCTGTGATGGCACCGAACGGCAAGTTGATGTAGAAGCACCATCTCCAGGTTGCGTGGACTGCGTCTGTGAAAGCACCGCCAAGAAGAGGTCCAATGACGGATGCGATCCCGAACATGCCGCCGATGAAGCCACTGTAGATGGGACGCTTCTCGAGCGGGACCGAGTGGGCGATGATGATCATGGCTCCGGAGAAGAGACCAGCAGCACCAAGACCAGCAATGGCACGGCCAACAATCAGGGCTGTAGACGTGGGAGCAGCTCCGCAGATGACTGAGCCGACCTCGAAGATGAGCAGGCCGGAGAGGAAGACCCATTTCTTGTTGAAGCGTGCGTAGAGTTTACCGAAAAAGAGCTGAAATGCGCAAGAGCAGAGCAGGTAGGCGGAGCTGTACCAGCCGACGTCGTTCAGTGCGCCGAATGCGTCTGTGATCTTGGGGATGGCGGTAGCAATGATGGTGTTGTCGAGCGCAACGCAGAAAACTGGATTGCGAGTCAGCAGTGTTTGATGTTATCGGCAAAAATGTCACTCACCAACCAAGCACAAAGCAAGCATGATGAAGGCCAGCTTCGGGCCCTCGAGATAGACGATTGTGCTGTCGGTCGTCTCCATTCGCGTAATGGGACCTCCAGTCTCGTTTGCTGCCTTGAACTCCGTCTCCTGGGCCTTTTCGTAGCCCTGGCCAGCCAGTGTGGCGCCAACAACGTCGCGCTCAACCTCATTCTTTGCCGAGTTCAAAGCAGCTGCGGGGGCAGAGACGGCGACGGCGGTGTTCTTCTCGTCGATTGAAGAAGAACTCGAAGTGCTGGGGGCCGTGGCGGCCGGTTGATCGGCGGCCATGTCTGAGGATTCAGGTGTGGAGGGAAAGAAAGTTCGAATCGACAGCGGGCGAGGAAAGTCTGCGGGCGCAGGTAGGATGATGCGCAGGCACGTCTGCAGCAGTGACCGGTAGGGACGTGCGGCACGAGGGTGATGGGGACAAGATCGAGGTAGGGATGAAGATGGGGATCAGCAAGTACAAGGGTGAATGTGGGGACGACTTCAGTGTTATGTATTGAAGTGTTGCGAAACCGAATTTCACACCTTTTGGCAGCTCGGGGTTGTTTGAGTCCGACGACAGCAGGCAACCGACGCCGCTAGCACCGTTTGTCTGTATATCTCCGTCACAGACTTCTTTAGCTCCCAGAGAATGGGCATCTCGTCAGCCGTCAGATGCAGACAAGCGACACGGTCCAGCAGCCAAAGATTGCACAGTCTGGACCGTCGCGAGAACCCGAAGCCCGACTCGGTGTCTTGCCGAGCCAATGGCATTCCTCAATTCCTTGCTTCGGGCCTCGAGTCAAGCCGACACAGCCAATCATGTTTGTTACTCTTCAATCAAGCATGACTCTTACTGCGCTTGTCTCGTCCTCGAACGAGTCGCAAGTGATCCCCCATCGAAGCTGTTTCTGCTTCTGGTGACTAATACGACTTCTGTTCTTTTCTGCCGCCTTCTTCTGTACTCATCCCAGGCAGCATCATAATGACTTTGTATTGCATCAAGAGTCTTGCTGCCTTGGTCGTTTTAACAACATCACCATCGATCCTTGCATCGACGTCAAACGTTTGCCGACTTGGTGACATTCTGCGACATGTTGTGCCGACTCCTGGAAGTCAACGCTCTCCACTCTGTCCCGGCGGAGCTTACGGACGGGGGAAAACTTTCTTTCCCTCTCCACGTGGTCTGCTCGATGCTTCATTGCGCCGCCGATCTCACCAAGAACTTTCTTTTCCTCGTGTGTCGTGACTTGTGACAAGTCGACTGCTGGCTCTACGAGTCGATACACCGTGGAAGCGAATTGTATTTCCAATCATTCAAATCCATCAAACAATGGGCAGAGCCACTGCGGCAAGGAGTAGTTCGTACACCGTACAGTCTTACGCTTGCGTTGGAGATTGACAGCATGGCAGCCAATTTTGGGGGCGCCCCTATCGACCCGCAAGCACCTGCTCGGGCCCGTAGCGAATGACACCCGCCAGGTCCCTCAGAGAATGTAACCATACAAGGTCGGAGGCTCAAGACATTTCCAACCAGGTTACATAAGCTAGCAGGCATCAGCTGGACTGCACCTTCGACTCGTGGAATTCCACCTGTTCGTTCGTAACTGTTGAGCTATTGAACACGATGATCTCTCCGGCGTCCACCAAAACAAATAAGAGTTCAAGATGGCTGAAATTCTACCAGCCCGATTCTCGCAAGCATTCCGATCATCAAAGCTCCATCGACAAGAAAGAGTCATCGCGAGAATCGTGGAGTCTCCACCGAAAAAGCCTCGGAATCATGCGCATCCCGAATCTCGCCATTTGTGGCCCGCATCATCCCGCACAATACTAGTCTCCGAGCCACCACTCCTCGAAGTGACTTTCTGTCCCTGACATGCTTTCGGACCTTGCCTGCGATCGTCTGCTTTGAAGCTCCGTCGATCATCCGCCCTTCACGCAGTTTTCTCGACTTTTGACACATGGGAACAAGTACTTCGGATTTGAGTGCCGGTATACGATGCTAGAAACCTATCGTGCGATAAAAGCATGTTGTTATTTTTTCCATTCGTGATTGAAGAACAGTCAAAAAGTACGGTGAGACAGGGTACAACACCGATTAGCGACCGCCAACCGCCGGCTTTGTAATGTACACAGAAACGCACAAAACAAAGTAGCGAACGATAGATAATGAGGCAAGCCACCAAATTGCCGTTTGCGGTGAGATAATTCAACCCTGATCCTCTCCAATGGTTTCTTTCAAAGGGCCGAATCTACAGTCGTCTTTCGGACTTTGGAGTTGACGCTTCCTCAAAGTCCTTTGCTAGATTCCAAGGTTGGTGCGTGCTGAGTCTTATATCCGTAGGCACCCTGCGGACCGTCGTTGTTTGTTTCCGGCTGGCTTGGTGCGATCATGATCTGATCTAATCCGAAGAACGGCTGATGGAGAGGCAGTACATCAGTACGAAGATTCGTACTCGTAGTTGCCTGATAGACCGCCATCGAGCGAACGTAATTTTGTTGTGGGGGGGGGAGTCTTTGACTTCGAGAACCCTCGATGATCCGTAGCAAATCAACAGTTGGGCAAACTTTGCACTTTTGCGTGCGATCCAATATTTGCTGCATCGCTACGTACACCTGTATTCTTTTTATACCTCCCACCCCCCTCCCCCTTCTTGAAGGCATCTACATTGTGTAATTTCGGAGTACATGATGACATGACCAAACACCCTACGTATATGTGGGTGAGGCGAAGACTTTTTCCTTTTTCCTTTCTTTTTTTTTTTGGTGATTGAAATAATTTACAACATGAAACACGTACGAACTCATCTAGACTTTGTCACTACGGAGGCAAGCTGTAGATACTCATTCTGATGAGAGTATCACAAAAACGGATTGAATTGTCGAACAGAATTTACCCCTTCGCTAAGTGCTTACAAAGTCATCGGATCAATCTAAGTTTTTAGTAATCTACGAACATAGTTTCGGGAGTGACGATCAACCTGTCATTCTACAATCACTTGCACAGTGACCACTCGTCGCACTCTGCAGGGGTCGTATTCGAACCTTGCGCAAACGTTGTAGAAGCCATTATTCGAAGAGGGCACGGGGAATCTCTCTGCGCCGGAACCTTATTTCAGTGATCAATCAGTACGAATCTCAGCTGACCGTATGCATTTGACTCATTATCCCTGCTTGCCCATCGAACTGACCGCAGATGCTCCGCATCGCAACAGCACAGTTCAAACCCTCACAACCCCGCGCTCTATCCGCGGCTTCGGCCAGTCGCAAGGCAGTCCATATCCTCCAAGCTCTTGTCTTGCTAACCCACTATCGTCTTCTTCACCCACAACTCTTTTCCGACTTACTTTCCACCCGACACCGCCTCGACTGCATCCTTTGTCTTCTCTTTCGCATCCTTGGCCGCATCCTTGACCGCATCACCTACCGACGCCTTTCCCGCACCGCTGCCGTAGTTCGCATTCGACCATCTATACAGCTGGACGCCCTGTGAGGTGAAGTTGACGACGTGGCAGCCGAAGAGGAGGTAGTTGGCGGGTGTGACTGCTAGGGCGTATCGCATGAATGTACCAGAGTAGACCATCAACGCGGCTGTTGTAGGTCCGGAGATGCTAGAAGACAGATATGTCAGCAATTGACGTCTCGAGAGGATGATCATTGGCAGTGGGGAACACGATCTCGACTGCGCATTGTCTGTATCAAGCTTCGCATGGGTTTTGGGTGGTTGTAAAACTCACATGTCGGGGCTCTTCTGAATGTCCATGATCGCTGCGAGCGGGATACCGAAGTTGGACGCTGGTCCCCAGAAATCTGCAACGGCATCATTAGCATCTGCATCGCATAGCCATGTAGTCCCACCGTCGAACTCCGACGTTCCCATCTCTTGAATTCGAGTATTTGTTTGTCGACTTCCAGCTCGTGACCGAAGCTTCAGCGCCCGCCATGCTTGACAATGTCGCCCAGCCAATATGCCCTCCTCTTGTTCCTCCCCGACAATCCGTCTCTTTCGCTCACTACCTGAAGTGTTCACTTACGTGTTGAGCAGAAGTAATCCGTGTACGGGTTACTCCGTATCCGGGCATTGATGGCCTTGATTGCGGCCGCCATTGTGACTTTTGATTTCCAACACACACGAGATCTCGGGTTGATTGCTTTCCTTTCGCTCGCACACTCGGTGCGTCGTGGGGGCGGGTCCGATATCGTCGTCGTCGTCGTCGTTGTCGACAGGTGGTTCGAGGTCGCGCGTTGGGGTAAATCGGAGCAGCGGATTCCTGTTGGGCGGAGAGTTCTGAAACGCGCGCGGGTCGGGGAGCTTGACTCAGCTTTTGCTGCGTCTGCCAAGAGTGCGGAAAGCTTCAGCAGAGCCGCGATCGGGACCACTTTTGGCCTCTCACAATACCATGACCACTGGGGAAAGTCATGTGCTTGTAAGAAGTGAAGTGCCTCTACAGCCACTACGAAGTGACTACAATCACGCCCCAATTGAATGCTCATCTTTATCATAAATGGATCAATTCTCAGGTGTGCAGCTCATGTTCTGGAATATGCATAGCGGCCTTTATCTTCTCCAATGCTTGATCTCATAAGGTTTTAGAGCCTCAGATCCAGATATGACCTTACGGCCCCCGAACAGAGTTCACAAGTTCAAGTCTTTCTGACCAGAGATGTCCTCAGTGCCGTCGGACTCACCGTTCTAGCCCGCCCGTCTTTGTCCACTTCAAACGCAAACTCATCGATGCCCCTCTGTCCATATTCGATAGCATCAATTGTCTCCCAGCTCTGACATGTTTCGATACTGCTGAAAATGCCAGTAGCAGGGGCAGCATTCTTGTCAGAATAGACTGCTCTGAACGCAACATACTCAACGGAGCCAGTTCCCGTTGGGTACAGCCTAGCATCCAGACTCCCGTTGCTAATGCCGTAAATACCACTAACGGTCTGAGCCATATCGGTGCCATTGCTAATCCACTCCGTGATGATCAAACCCGGACCGGAGTTCGGATCGGTGACGAGGATCAGCGATGAGTTCAGCGTTGGATCCGTCGAGACGTATTCCCCTGCAAAGTTGCTCTTGCTCTCGGCAGCTGCTTGTGCTTCAAAGGCGGGCAGAAGGGCTTCGGCGACCATGTCCTGAATCAGGCCAATGCCAGTGTACGATTGTGGGCCAGCCACGAGAATGTTGAAGCCTGCATCGTGGTCGGGAGACAGCGCAAGAATGGAGGCGTATTTCTGGAAGTTTCCGGCTTTGGTGTAGATGTCGCTGGTGCGACCAGTCACTGGCTGCGATATGCGGTAAATCTCCCAAGGACGACCGACGGACATGTTGACATTGCTTGTATGAGCGATTGGTTTTAGCCACCGTTGTGTTTCGACTGGCTTCAGGAAGGTCGAGCTCAGGATGGATATACCGAGCTTGTTCAAATCAGCCAATGATGAATAGATGCCCTCTGCGGCGGTCTCGAGGCTAAGCTCATTTCCCCACCAGTCCTCTATAGCATTACCGCCGGGTACAACAGCATGGCTGGTCAACTGCTCTGCTAGAGGCAAAGCGCTGGTGGAATTCATTCCCAAATTATCAAGGATGCCCTCTTTCAGAATCTGGGCATAGTAATTCCCTTTGACCTTTTCGAGAATGGCACCCATCAGGATGTGGCCTATGTTCGAGTACGAGGGAGTTGACCAAGCTTGAACAGTTGGGCTCCTCTCTGTTGACTGTCTGAAAATGTCGGATTCGGGACATGTCTCATTTGTGAAGACTGCACAGCTGGGCACCTGTCTTGGATCGCTAAAATTCAGCGTAGGGAATCCGGACAGCGTCGGGTTGGTGTTCGACATTTTGTACCGCAAGGCGATATCTGTCACGTAGTACGGGATATCTCGACCCATGCCACTGATCTGACCAGCCAGAGCCCCCACAGTGATATCTTCCCAATTGGTCACCGTATCGGGTACAATGTTCTCCTTCGTCGTTGCAAGTTCGGGGAAGAAATCGGTAATCGGCTTCTCCCAGGAAGCAAGACCGAGCTCGACGAGCACAAAATAAGATGTGATCAATTTACTAATGCTGGCAATGCGGTAGATCGAATTCTCGTCAATCTTTCGTGTTCCATAAGACGAGCCGGCCACCAGACTACCTGTCCAGTGGTATTGGAGCTTATGATGTGCATCGGGATCGTGAACGGAGAAGGCCCCTATGGAGAAGCTCTCGGCATTCCAGTCAAAGCTCGCCGAATTCTCATTCTTCTTGATTGCGGATTCGAGGGACTTCGTCAGCTTCGACCAGGCGCCGGTGATCTTCGAAGAATTGCTGGAAAAGTCCACGGGCTGAGGAAAAGCTGGACCTAGAAGAGGACATGGCTTGTACGCAACAGCTGCGATGGCCCAGGTCGTCAAAACCACCAATGTCGGCAGGCGAGCCATAGTAGCGAGGGTGTCAGTGACGCCACCATAGCCCTTTATGCGCAAGACAATACCTAGCTTTATACTCATGATGCTACGACTGCGTATGACACCTAGTTCGGAGCTCAATTTGCACTGCCACGAGACAACTGTGATACTTTCTTATAAGCGAGCAGAGCTGACTCCCGGACTGAGATTGCCCAATCATGGTGCTTCGTAAAAGGTCAAGGCATGTCGATCTTTCACAACATCCAACCTGAGTCCAGCTCCACGCAGCAAGAAATTTTCAACCAGCAGGATACATTGTGTTGGAGCTCGTGATTTACGCGCGTCCATTATGAAGAGAAGGGAGGGGATCAGGAGATCAGTCTGTATAAGTAAAGGTAAGCACGAACCTTCACATGCGCAGGGGGCCCCAACCCAAAGGGGCAAGTCCGCTTCATCTAGCATCCGATTCCGAAAGAGAGACCTGATCACGGTCGTTGATGGTTCGATCTGTCAAGCTGTTCCTGCATCGATGCGACATACAAGGCAGTACAAATGCCTACGATCGTGCTTTGCGCTCTTTGCAGACAAAGTCTTGGATAGAGCTCGCATCGTCGCGAAAGCTACAGTAGGGCATCTCCGCGATCAGGGCGTGACGGCGTCAGCCACCCGCCTTTGATGCCAGCTGGACACGTTCCCCATGGCTTGACATAACACTCCATGTTCAACTCAAAAGTGAGTCCATGTGGTCGAGGCGGCTTGGATCAGGAGCTAAGGGGTTCCTCGCGATCAGGAGTGATTGGCCACCACGGCCGAAGACACAAGAGAAATTCGGCCGTGTGGCAGCGGCTTTCACGACCTCAGCTGAGTCCTCAGACCTTGCGAATTTGTGTTTGCAGAGTGCGAGGAGTTTTGCAATATAGAAGAAGAAATCGTGTTCGCGTCCATTATTTCTTTTCGCTACTTTGGTTCGAACGAGTTACGCGTAGAAATAACATGACTAATATGCTACGTGGAACGAGGTCTTCCTTCCTATTTCTGATTGTTTTGACTTACCTCGCAGAGCACGCAATTGCTATCCCTGGGACAGTCTCTCAAAAGCATAGCTCTGTCACGCCACAATGGGCGAGTGCGGGCATCGGTGCCGAATTCGAAGCCGACGACTTCGAGCTTCACCACGACTTTTGCAGTAGCGTCGACACCTTCGCGGCGAAGGGCGAGAAGATCGAAGGTCATGATCCGAAGAATGCAAATGTCAAATTGACAGTCGACACCAGCGATAGAGGAGGAATTCTCTTCACCGAATATGTTCTGGATGGTAATGCCATCAAAGTTGACAGCGGCGAAGCAGCAAAAGCGGGCAAAGCTGTGGATCAGGATATCGTAAGTCATACTGAACACGAAGTCGGCTTTGTGCGTTGAGACTGACCAGTGACCAGTTGAATTGGAATCCCTGGAATTCCAAGCCAGCGGAGCTCAAAGTAGCTCGCAATCGGTGCAATCCATGGCAAATCACCAAACCAGAGCCTGGTACTGATCCGAAGGAAATGAAATGGAACCCGCAGGTCGCTGCGGCAATGCCATTAGAAGCCATCTATGCTCTCATGAAGGAGCAGGCGGCTGATCCGCAAGAGAAGCATCGCAATATTCTGAACGGGGGCTCCCAGCCATTGGACATTGTGACCAAGGACCACTTTCAGTCGATTCGTGGCATCGATACATCCAAGCTCACGGACGATGTGCTTGGCTTCTGCTCGCTGGTGATGACCTACGCCAAATACGCAAAAGACCACAAGCGGCCTCAGGGCAGTATCAAATTCGCGACCTCGTTGATGCCGCGAACCGAGTTCAACACATTGTTCAAGCAGGTCCAGTCCAAGTTTCCGCCCGGCATCGATCTGCCCGCGATCTTCGGAGTACTCGCTTGCTACTACACAAACATTTTTGGCCAGTTCTCGTAAGTGCAAGCGCAGCTGATCCCTCCGAACTTGTCGCTGACCGTGCCAAACTTCTAGCATCGACCCAGACTACTGCACCGGAACGCTGCAGGAACCAAAGTCGTCGGGCCAGTTCGAGAAGCTTCGGTACAAGAGCGACGACCACCCAGATGCAAACTTCTTCATCGTGGACTGGATCGCAAAGATCGGCAAAGGGGAGCCGGTCCCGGACGAGCTGAGCAACTTTGACAAGTTAGAGGATGGATCGATCGGCGCGTACGGCACCAAGCTCGAAAACATGTACAAATCGGATCGCGCGGTTCCGCTGTTTGAGTTTCGGGACTTGGATGTCGTCTCGACAGGTGGCGTCGAGGAGTTCATGGCAAAGGCTGATCTGGCGGTGCAGAAGCTCCACGAGCAATATGCGCAGGCTCCTCGGTCGAGTAATGGTGTGACCTCTGAGCTCGAGCTGTGATTATCATGTTCGTGATCACGATATACGTAAGTCGTTGCGTCAACTGTTGAGTTGCAATGCACTTGGCAAGGTCAAAACAGGATGAAAGATATGCTTACGATCAAGGCTAACGGTCCAGTAGTTCTTTGATTCAAGGAGAGCCATAACACCCAGGGAAGGGCGAATGTGTGCTGAAGCAGTCCTGACCCTGCGGTCGTCTTCGGCCTTGCTCTCCTCCAGATGATCGTCCTAGTGATACTTTTCTAGGACTCATGTCATACGCAAACATGTGGTACTCTTCACTAATCATCTTCGCGGAATGATTGAGACACTAGCGGTTTCCTCCAAGTAAGAGCATTATATTTCTTTTAGTAAAGGTCCAAGCATATCTAGTGCACCAAAAGCGCCAAAGCCCCTCTCCTCTACGAGGTAAAGTGACGGGCAACAATGCCATCCTCAACAACATCCCGACCAACCTTACCACCGGGGCAAAGCAAAACACTCAAGCTCGTGCCCTTGGGGCAAACATGAGTCTGCTTATCGTTCGGATGCTCGTACGCATCCGAGCACGTCTGGCCCGCACCGGGGCAGTTGACGACCACGCAGGTACCCGTGGCCGGTGCGGCAGGCGTCACGACGGTGCCGAATCCGCCGCCGTCGATGAGGGACAGGTCCCAGTAGAGGAAGTCGGTGTCGCTCCACTCGATCTGGATCGGGTGGGCAATGTTGCCGCCCTGCTTGATCAGCTTGGTCACTTGGGAGGTGGCGCCGGTGGGCATGTTGATCTTGACGGTGGCGCCCTTTGCGATGTTGGCGTTCGTCATGGTGTTGGTGACGGCGAAGGGGCAGGAGTTGGTGATTGTGAGGGTTGCGGCCAGGGAGACGGGCGTGAGGGCCGAGAGGACGGCGAGGGGGATGAAGGAACGCATCTTGATTGGTCGGATGGTGAGGTTCTAGGGAATGAGTGATGGACTTTTGTGGGCTCCGGGCCTCTGGTTGTGCAAAGATAGACTGATGATAGAAATGAAATTGAACAGATGAGCACAGCTCACTGGAATGATAGACACTAGTTGGAGTAAGGAAAGACTCGTGAAGAAGCAAGAAAAGAAAGTGGTACAGAGAAGGGGAATATAAACCATCTGCTGGAAGTGAGCCGGACAGACGATGGTGCAGCCATGGACGCCTGGCTTCAACGCAACCACAGAATTAGATACGACCTCACGGATCGAGCTCTCTCGGCGGCTGAAATGCAATTGGTGGGTACATCTGCAGCCACATCTGCAAGCTTCCCCTGCAAGCCGGAGCATGATCTGCGACTACTACAACCGTAAAGCCGCGTGGCGAGCAATAGGAGAAGCCGACTCCAAAAGAAAAAGGCCCAGAAGGGATGAAGCTGTGTGAAAGATTATGATGCCGCGTTGCGGTGCGGTGGCGGATGTAACCTTCTGGGCAAACATTTCGAGGCTGAGCACCCGCATGAACCCTGTCTGCAGAAATATGCGTGCGGCACGACATCGGTGCTTTGTGCTCTGAAACAGACATAGAACAATGCGCCGCTCGAGGTTGTGATGCTCGGGGTGCTGGAGAAGTCGTCTTGTGCGGTTTGAAGGTGTCGTCAAAGCCGGCCTCCTAGAGTCTGGATGGCACGTCCGGCGTGATCACGGAAGGCTGGACTCGAACGATTGGACTGACTTCGATCATGAATTCCGAGGTGGCAGGTGCCTGGGCTTTGCTCGCGTTCGGCCTTACGATGGTGAGACGAGGAGTTGTGGACGGTCTGGGGTGTCTGTTCCAGTATACAGTTCTTACCTATGTGACCGCATCTTGGATACGCCGATGCCGAAGGACTCCCACGGGCAAGATTTCGAGTTTCCAAAGGCAGAACATCCTCCCTAACGCAAGCTTTGACAATTTTCTACGTGTATAGTGTTGTTCCTTGACGAATTGATTGGCTTTTGGGCACGCGATCTTTCGAACGTTTCCTCAGCAATCTCGCAGTCTTCATCAGTGACCTGCCTTGCCATCTGTCCAGGTACTTGAATCCCAGTTTGTCAGCCAATCTGATCCAAGATCAATATCAGCCAGCACGCCGGAATTCGCCTGGAAGCCAGCGCAGCTGCTGAATAGATCTGGATCGAACTCAACGCCACCAAAGAACGCATCTGCATACACATGGTGCGAATCCACCGAATCGTCTGCCTCTATCTGCTTCGGGGTCCGTCGCCGGACACGAAACGTGCCAAAATAAGGCACAGCTACAACGGAATCTTCATCTGCCGGTAAGAATCCTTGCCTGGCAAGAGAAAGCCTCTCGAGTAACTCAGCAGCCTGACCAGCTACGGTACAATCTACAAGCTTCTGAACCTGCCGAAAGTGGGCAGTGATGCTATCCACAAGCTGCCAGTCAGCATCCTTGTCGTGATAAGAAGGCATCAAAGTAGGATTCAGCAGGCCAAGCACGAGCGTAGCGGCGCCTGTGAAGAGCTGGAAATCTGCAAGATCGCACATCATCAACCAGCCGTTCGTCCCTTTGCGCATTATCTGGAATGCCTCACAGATGCGACGGGCTGATTTGAATACGATTCCTCGACTTTTCAGGTAGTAGGAATTGTTCTCATGTTGGAAAGCGAATGGCATGTGTAGTGCTTTGCGGTGGCAGTGGATGTAGAGCTCGAGCTGATACTGTCCAAAATATTGCGCCGCAGTGAGTCCGGCGGGGAGCTGTTTCAGCCATGCATCTGCCGGAACACTTCGGCATAGTGTCTGCATTTCAGCCTCAAGGCTGTCCGTGGTAGCATGATCCGCAAGGGCTCCTGCCCAATCACGTTCTGCCAGCCGACCAGCAATGAGAGATACGTCTCGCATAGCGCGAGCATACCAGCTGTCCGTGTTTCCATGGGCCGATATGCATGGATCAGTCTCCGAAATTGATGGAGGCAGAGATACGATGAGAGACAGGTTTCGCTCATATTGCCAGGACGCCTGTAGCAGAGCCCGCCCCTGCTCGTCTCCATTACCAGGCCGATCCAATCCGAGCAGTAGCCCAGCGGCGATGGCCTCACGAGCCTTTTGCCACGCTTTGTGCGGTCGGCCAAGGTTTATGTAGATCTTGCACTGCAACATCAGGCAGTCCAAACCATCCCTCAGGTCGGTGAGGCTGAAATCATGAGGAAGAGCATTGATAGCGGCGGAGAAATACTTCGCAGCCAACGCGCTTTGGGAGAGGTGAAAGTCCTTGATGAGACGACGATTCTCGCCAAGCAACTGCTGGATAGCAAGTGTGAGCCATAGTAGTGCTTTGGCAAATGATACCGCTCTTTTCGACTTCAGGTACTGCATGACCTGGTCACAGGCGCTGGAAAACTGGTCATCTCCGTTGCTTGGTTGCGCCGGCCAGAGAAATTGGTACGGCTCCGAGGCCTTCAAGATCTTCTCGAGCAGAGTTCCGTCGGGCAGACAACCCTGTAACCTCTCCGGAAGCAGCCAGTCGGGGATCGAGGCGCTTGGAGAAAACCCTATCGGTGCTGATGAATGCGGCTCCACGACCAGAGCCTCCTTGAACGCGCGGAGAAGCGGACCGTCCAACAATATCGATGTTGAGTAATTCGCTCCAGAGGAACCGTTGTCATCATCGTGGCTGCTTATGGGGGTAACGGGACCGCTCGAATAACTTGTTGCTAAAGGTCCCCTAAGCAATTCCGCAATGTCGAATTGGCCAGACACGGAGCTTGAATCTCCTCCAGCCTCGAGTCTCTTGCGGACCCGCCCAAGCAGCGACTGTAGAGCGTCGACGCGTTGAATGACACTGGAAGACGCGAGGTTGTCGCCCTCGCTTTCTTGCTCCGGACTGGCCCCTTGCGCTCGGCATACTGAGTCGTGTGCTGTGCAGGCTTTGCAAACAGAGTCGCCTTCAAGGTAGATGCACCGCACTTTGCGTCGACGACATTCCCCACAGCTTCGCGTTCCGAGTCTCATGCGTTTTGCTGGGCGGGTTCCTGCATCGGCCATCTTGGTGTTGAGCTGAGCTCATTGTATCAAAGTCGGTTGGTCAGTCGACTTCGGACGGTGGTAGCAGATGAAGACCGTTATCGATCATGATCATCGCCGAAAATAGAGACCTCTCGATTATTCATGCTTAGACGTCCTGGGCCATTGTTGTAGTACAACATTAGCAGGGTTCAGGTCCAGGCTAGCAGGGATAACGTTGGAGCTTGTTTTTGGTGCTCGGACGAATTCGGACGAAGTCGCGGACGACCTTACTTTTGGAGGGCTGTCAACCACAGCGATAAAGCACAGCTGCTGCGGAAAGATCAACATGTCAGTTGAACCCAGAATGCATATATATCGAGGTCGTCTGTATTCCACTCGGCGTCAGCATCATTATCTCTCATTAGTCTATTCATGCCTCGAGCGACCTCGTGAACACTGACACTAAAGCTACACTACCATCTACCACATCCTCGACATTTCAAGCAGACTATAAAAATGTCTCTCGCCGAGCAACTCAACAGCACTTCCGAAGCATTCAAGCAGAATGCCCCAGAACCCGTCAAGAGCATCGTCTTGGATGCGCGCGCCGCCCACGCCTCCACCTTCGACCTCTCCAGCACAATCCAAGTAGGACAGAAACTGCCCTCTTTTAAGCTCAACAACGCGATCGGCGAACAAGTCAGCAGCGACGCCCTCCTTCAAAAGGGACCCCTCCTGGTCGTTTTCTACCGCGGCTCCTGGTGCCCGTTCTGCAACCTGACTCTCGGCTCCCTGCAAAAGCACCTCCCACATTTCGAGGCCAAGGGCGTCACTCTCGTCGCCATCTCTCCGGAGCTTCCGGACACCAGCATCAGTACGGTCGAGAAGCATGAGCTCAAGTTCCCCGTCCTGAGCGATGTCAACAACGAGCTTGCGGAGAAATTGGGCATCGTGTATGACCAGCCGGACAGCATGCGGACCGTGTTTGACAAGCTCGGCAACGACCTGAAGGTGAGGAATGGTCGAGACTCGCTCGACGTACCGATTCCGACGACCATGTTGGTGGACCAGACCGGAACGGTCAGGAATCTGTTCCTGGACACGGATTACACGAAGCGTTTGGAGCCGACTGCGGCGCTTGACTGGATCGATAAGCTGTGATGAAGCCGCAGCTAGATACCAGACTTGGACGGAAATAGACTCAAATGTATGAAGTTTCTGTATTGACATCAATGCGCCACCACATTCCCAGTTTCACTCACGATGAAGCCTTGCCCGCAGGCACGGCACGATTCCTCCTTTCCAGAGCTCCTTGAGCTGTTTGGACCCCGCTCAGCATCGCCGAAAACACTCTGATCACCTTGAACCGATTATCAAATCAGACAAGCACAATGTCTTCAAGCTTCACTCCACGGGCTTCGAGCGCCTCGGAAGTGATCCTTGGATCACACAACACACGCTCGCCTGTCACCTTGTTTTTGTAGACGGAAGGGGGAACGGCATTGCTGTCCTCTTCACGATGCCAGACATCGGCTAGTTCCGGAAGCCGTGGATCATCTTGTTGCCACTTGTTTGTAACAGTGTTATGAAACCGCGGCCTGGGGCGGTTGCCATCTAAGAACTGGATTTCCCACGGCTTTTCGAGAGTCCCCATCAGAGCTTCACCGTTTTCGAGACCGTTGACGTAGCAAGGCCCTATAACGAACCACTTGCCGTTGCACGCAGAGCGAAGAGCAATTGCCGCATTACAGCCCAGTATGACTGAGATCCGATCACCTAACTTTGATGAGACACTAGGGACGCTTGAAATATCTGTAAGAGCGCTTACCTGAGACCAATTGCCGAACGCTAGAGCCAATGAGGCCCTGGTCAGTCGAGAATTGCCAAGCCTTCCCCGCGGGAATATTTTCAATGGCTTCCATGATGTCCTGTGGTATATTAACGTGTGCAGTGCCTCCTTTATCAACCATCCCAGAGCTTAATGCGTCCGGATCTGGAAACGAATCTGTCTTGGCAATTTTCCTCCCCAGTACAGCTCCCGTAGCTCTGACTTTAACCACACACTGGGAGATGAATTTGTGAGAGGCGTAAGTGAAGTCTCTGCCAGAGGAAAGTATGAATGCGCGAATGATGTTCCATTCTTGACTGAAGGAGCTGCAGAGCTGAGAAGTAACGGTTCGGACACTGTCGTAAAGTATACCCTTCACAGCGATAGAGGTCGGAGACCTGACATGCAAGGAAGCCTGAGAGTGACCGCTGGTCATTATAGAGCCCCAGGAGCAAAAGTTCCTGAGAGCAGCTAGACGACTCCAGTCCGGAATCCAGGAAGGCCAGATATCCGAGTCGGGATGGACCCCACCATGTCCAAGTAAGTCTAACCGTCGTTCAGTGCTGTAATAAGCCAGAATGACCTGCTTGTAATTCTGCTGGATGGACATTAAGTAGTCAACCTCAAGACTGCGGCGAAGATCTGGCCCTAGCAAACTAAGTACGCCGTACACCTTGTCCAGAGGGTCATGGCAATGCTGTCCGCTCGCCAATTGTAGCAATGACCCAGGACCTACTTGGTCGTGTAGACCGAGTCCAGCACTGTACCTAACCAGAAATCCCCGGATGTCGCGTGGTACGAGCCTCACTGCCTTCAACGCCAGTATGCAGCATGCTTTGCGCAAGGAGAACCAGTCAAACGTCTCATGACTGCATTGCATCAATGTGCGTTCATTCAACATGGCTTCTTGAAGGACCCAGACGCGGTGGAACCAGGGTCGCTCGAATAGAGCTCTGATTGCCGACCACTCCGTGTCGTCATACGGGAGCGATTGAACTTTGGAGAACCATGTGTAGTGCTGGGCCCCAGACGAGTCTCCGTATAGACCCTTTTCAAACCATTCGCATTGGTCTCCCAGAAATGTCAAGGTTTTCAACGCAAATTTACAGTTGTCTCTCTCAGTGCCGATCCAAAGTACCACACGCCTTGCATACGAGTATATGTGGTGCATTCTCGGCACTTGACAGTTTCGTTCGGCGATATCAGCCTGATTGATACAAATGGCGTCGATCCAAAGCGTTCTCTCGTTGTGCTCGAGCCGCAAGTAAGTCAAAGCCTCGACCAGGTTGATAGTGAGATCTAGATAAGTCACATCATTACTGCCATCCTTGGCAACGACGCAAGTGGGCTGAGTCTCATGTGGAGAGCCCCACGTATAAGATAGGGCCTCGTATCCTTCCTCAACCCTGTCTGATGATGCTTGGCCAGTCTCAGTAAGCTCGTAGACTGTTCGAGGAACAGTTGGATCAGGATGGTCCCACGAATTTAGCTCGGTGCTCGACTTAAAGAGGTAGCGTCCCTTTAGTGTCCTCACAACTTCCGTACCCATCGGGAGATCCCTTTGTATCTCTCCAAGGCTTGCTCGTGTATCTGGTGGTGGACTAGGAGGTGCGGGGAGGAGGGCATGGTGAATGACCACCACAATAGGATCATCAATCTTGCCAGGCTGGAGAGTGGCAAGCCGAACTTCGCCAAGCTTGGAATCCAGCTTTCGATACCGATACTTCATGGCTGGGTAAAGAAATGATTCGCCTCTATCCCGGCAGCCGGAGAGTCTGCGGGCATACCTTAAAAATAATGGTTCTGCTAGGTAAAACTATTAATCAACTGGTGTGCCCCGCAGATGCACACCATCTTGTAGACCGACGTGAGTTCAAGCTCAGCCTCGTGGGCCGTATCTGTCCGGAGCCGTGCGGAAGCTGTAGGACCCTAGCCCGAAAGACCTCAGCCTTATATTGGCAACCATCATCCAAGCCACCAGAGTGCCGCGAGGAGATCATAATTCGATCTCGAAGTTCAGAGCATACTGCAACGAATCCGACCCAGTAGTGATCCAGTCTCCGCGATATAATACAAGGAACTGGGCCGCCGGCGCCAGATCCGTTGAGATCCTGCTGGGATCAGGCAAGCTGACAGAATGGACTCAGGCTTTGAGATAGATCGGGAGCGTTATTATTTCCTGCTGAATGGCTCTATGCTCGGATCTCGACTTTATCTTGTTCTGGCCGCCCGCCTGGTGGACTTGCAGAATCGAGAATGGCGCTAACACAGAAGCGGAAATGCAGATATCTGGGAAGCCATGACGAAACCGCAAGAAACCTGAAGTTGCCCGCGTGCCAGAACCGCCGTGCTTCTGAGCTCAGCACGACCAAGTTCACCATGCATCCCAGGTCGAAGATAGATGCACCACTGCCTGTCAGACCAATAAAAGTATTTGCACGAACATAGACTACGCTATTTCCTTTTTCACGAGCTTCGACAGTAATCCCCGCCACCCCGCCATGTCTTCATCAACCGAATCCTCATCCACACCATCACCGTCCCTCACGCCCTCCCAATCCGCCGCCCTCTTCGACATCCTCAGTCACCGCGCCCTCTACGACGAGATTGTCGCATTCAAGACCCCCGCCGCGCTTGACCACTATGGCCCACCCTTTCAGTCCTCCATCTCGAACAAGACCTCGACCTCGCCGATCCTGCAGACTCTCCTCTCTCGATTCATTCTCAAGCTCCCCGGGCTACGGGACGTCGACCCGGATTTCTGGCGCGTACGGGTAAAGACGCTTATCAGCAATCTTGCTGCTGCCGAGCTGAGTGAGAGCTACGATAAGGGCGTGCTTGGGATGCGCAAGACGGTGTCTACGGCGATCTCGGCTTTGGTGGAGTACCCGGCGCGAGGGATTTTAGGCGGGCTGCCGAAAAACGACAAGTCGTTGGTGAAAGAGCCGGGGACCTATGATTTGGATGAAGCCGAGGATGTCTCGCAGGGGTTCCAAGATTTGGTGCAGAGGCTGGTTTACGGCGATATGTGGGAAGAGCTATTTACAAAGACAGCGAAGACGGATCAGTTGAAAGAACAGAGTAGCCTGGTTCAAGCCGCCCACGAGTATATTGTGCTCAATTTGGCGAGCTTTATGCACTACACCTTGGTGTTGAGCCCCGAGGGACCGAGCCTGCTACGCATGGTGGAGAATGTACACAAATTGATTCCCTACATGCTGGTACGGCAGACGCTCAAGATTGGCAATGTTGCGACGATGATCAGCGGGATGGTCAGGCTGGTCCTGGCCAAGATCAGCGTGTCGAGTATTACAAACTGGATAGGGTTGAGTAATAATGCTGATGAGGGGATGAATCTTCTGCAGCAGATTATCAACCAGGTGCTGGGCTGGGACAAGCGCGATTTGAAAAAGAGAGTGGACAGGGCTGAAAGGGACAAAGATGTTCCGTCGAAGGAGGTCCGCAAGGCTATCGATACGTGGATTCAGGGGAGCAAAGAGGAGCATGAGGAGACACGGCGGCAGAGCCAAGAGCAAGGCATGTCTATTGTGGCTACCATACTGTCACTCTCTGCAGTGGATGGCGATATAACTGAAGCTCAGCATTCCAAGGCTTTGGAGTACCTGGCATTGCAACTCGCTATCCGAGACCGAACAGAAATTGTCCGAGTCCTTTGCAAGTCGAGCCCAGACCAGTTGACTCAGGCCATCAGAGAGGCGATGGCAGCTTACGAACCCATCATCCGGCGCGTACACGAAGCTGTTGACTTGGGAGGAACAGTGTGGGATTTCGAGCAATTCGTTAACGATATGGTCAAGATGTCGAAAGCCTCGAGAAAGGACGGCAATCCTCCTAGCGTCGAGGATTATGTGAAGCTCCTGCACACCCATCAAGACTCACTGCATCGCTTCCTTCATCAGGTAGCAAAGAACGGCACCGAGGTGACGGCGTGGTTCAAGGCATACTGCATGGAGGCGACCAATAACTTCAAAGCGAATGACGATCCTGAGAAGGTGCACATCAAGGACGCGCTGAAGACTTCGCTCACGAAATTGCCGATCGAAGAGCAAACCAGTATTCGCGAGGAGCTCGAAGCATATGCCAAGTATCTTGAATCCTTACACGCGTCGTCAGCTTCACGGATACAAGATGTCATTGCCAACAAGACTGCAACCGCTTATGGCCCAGGTGCATACCTAGCCAGGTGGCAGGAACTGCTCGACTCCACGAAAATCACGCCAGATCAACTCGATGGTCAAGTACGCACGGGCCGCAACAAATCGGTCAAGTACAATTCAAGAAAGGGTTATGATGGCGAAAAGCTGGAGTCTGGTGTTGACATTGAGGAAGAAGCCAAGCTCGTGGGTGGGAAGACCCCTGATTGCCCCGAGATGGCCACGACGACACGATTATTATTACCTAAGTTTAGACAGATTCTGCTCGACCAAACATCAGCAAACGGCCTCGAGGTCTGATTGTAATCATGCTTCATCTCGGGCGATGACATAAATTGCAATGAACCGTTAGTCCGTGCCATACTTCGCCGTGTCCTACGACCACGTTTCCGCATCTTCTGAAGAGGAGGTTGAACTTTGTAGCATGGCCGACTGCTTCGTTAGATGATGCACTTGGCTGAATGCTTGTTACCTCGGCACCTGCCTTAGACAACCAGACTCTCCAACGACGGAGGGATCGCGGGGGTGGTCTAGAACCCCATCACAGGCCATCGAACCTTACCCCACCGTCCCAACCAACCTCCACCACTTCCGTCCGCCCTGCACACGATTTATCAAACAACAGTGTTCCAAGAAACCACACCCCAAAGGAAACTCCACCTCACTGGGAGATTTACTCCAAACTATGACGTTGAACCGTAAACTCTAAAACTCCATGAATGCATGCATGCATTCCGATATAGACCCTAAACCCACTCGCAATTATTCGCTCACGTCCCCATGTCCAAAAGAAGATCCTCTCTGAAAATCCCCTCACTGAAGCTAAGTAGTGGCTATTTTTGATTTGTCTTCGTCATAATTCACTCCACCCCATTTTTTTTTCGCGTGTTATCGTTCAAAGTCTGGCGTTTGCAACCATGGTTGAATATACGGTTCCCTGCAAGGGCATCGTAGCTTATTCGGAGCACGAGTGGAAATGGGAAGACATGCTCACGCGCGAGCCGAACGATGAAGAATTCCTCGTGGATATGATAGCGACGGGAGTTTGTCACACTGATATATCCGGATACGGAGGGATCTATCCACGAGTACTAGGACACGAAGGTGTGTATACAACCCAAGCCTCGACATTCTCAATCACCTCGAGTGCTTTCGCCCACTAAATCTCTCTCTTTGCAGGCGCCGGCCGCATCGTTCGCCTCGGCTCCTCCAAGCTCGAATCACAATTCAAAGTCGGCGACCTCGTGATCCTCTCCGCCGCATCCTGCCAATCCTGCTTGTACTGCAAAACCAAGCACCCGGCCTACTGTACCAACCACGCGGCCGTGACGCTGCGCGCCAACGAGCCGAATTTTGTCATCTCGTCCACCGCCAACGACTCCAAACCCACCATAATCGGCGGCGGCTACTTCGGGCAGTCGTCCTTCGCCTCGCCAGTGCCCGTCCACTATTCCTGCGCCGCGAACGTGACGAAAACGATCTCGTCAGCCGACGAGCTGATAAACTATGCGCCCCTAGGATGCGGGATCATGACCGGTGCGGGCGCAATAACACACGTCGGAGATTGTAAGCCCGACGACGTCATTGCGGTCATCGGGCTCGGGGGCGTGGGTCTCGCAGGCATCGCGGCGGCGAAGCAGCGGGGCGTCAAGAACATCATCGCTGCGGACCTGCTGCAGTCTCGACTGGACCTTGCGAAGGAAATGGGCGCAACCGCAACACTGCTCTCGACGCCCGAGAAACTCAAGGAAGCGGGTCACGACGATCTGCAGAGTGGGCTGAAGGCTCTGACGCCGGAGGGTCTGGGCGCGACGCATATCTTGGATACGAGCCCCAGTGTGGCTGTTATGACAGCGTGTCTAGAGGCGTTGAGGAATAATGGGACGGTGTTGCAGGTGGGTGTCAAGCCGGTGGGGGCGAAGCTTGAGTTGGATTTGTTGAATCATATGGTGCATGGGCGGCGGCTTGTTGGTGTTATCGAGGGAGACCGGGATCCGGCGGAGGCGCTGCCGGAGTTGGTGGCTTGGTGCAAAGATGGGACGCTTCAGGTTGAGAAGATGCTCAAGAACTATCCCGTCGAAAGGTTTGAAGATGCGAGAGCGGCCATGGAGAAGGGCGAGGTCATCAAGGGTGTCTTGGTCTGGCAGCAAGGATAGAATTCGAGGTTGTTGTCGTACCACATTCTGAGACTAGGTAACTTCGATGTTCACAATCTTGATATCCTCTTCTGGCTTCTCACCCTTTTTCACGGTCTTTGCGTTCTCGATGCGATGCACAACGTCCAATCCTTGCACGGCTCGTCCGAAAACCGTATGCTTGTCATCCAGCCACGGCGTCTTGACAGTGGTGATGAAGAACTGGCTGCCGTTCGTATTTGGGCCGGCATTTGCCATGCTCAGGGTGTATGGCTTGTCATGTCTCAGATTCTTATTGAATTCGTCTTCAAACTCTTTTCCCCAAATGCTTTCTCCACCTGTACCATCTCCAAGAGGATCGCCGCCCTGTATCATGAACTTCTTGATGACACGGTGGAAGATGGTACCATTGTAATAACCCCGCCTCGATAGTGTGACAAAATTCTCGACAGACTTTGGAGCAGCATCTGGAAATAGACGGACATGGATATCACCATAGGTGGTGTGGAGAACAGCGGCGGTACCCGTATCGGCCTGTTTCTGCGCAGCAGCAGCAGCAGCATCTTTACCGATGTTGCGTGGCTTTTCGTTGTGAATGTCGCGAGAAGACTTCTCCGCGCTATCATTGTTCGTAAAAATATAGAAACGAACCTTGGCTGAACCGGTGACGACCAACATCGGGTCTCGAGCTTCAGCTTCTGCTAGCAACGGATTTGAACTAGCGGCCATTTGAGCAGTAACCAAGCCTTTCTTGCCGGGTTGTCCTTGGTACAAAGCCAGTGATAGCGCCCGAAACGGTTCATCCTTACCGTAAACACGTACACATTTGTTGGTCAAGGTATTGATGACCTTTACACCTAGCATGCTACCGTAGAGAATGAAATTGCTCGACTCATCGAAGATGACGGATATCTTGTTGGCAGTAGCAGGCGATGCTAGGGAGTGTTCCGTCGCCATTCGTCGGCCAAAGTCAAGCTCATCAAGTCTTTCAATGGCAGTGCCAGCCTGCTGCATAGCTGTGATGGTTGCCACGGACTCATCATAACTGCGATAGAGTTTACCAGTAGGAAAGTCGAAGACTCTTACCTGTCTATCAGGGAAAGAGAAGGTGGCAAATTGTGCGCCGGATGGTGATATTGTGATCGATGTTGGAACAGACTTTGCTTTCTTGAAGTCGAAAAGATTGGTCGCAGACTTGAACTCGAAGACGCTGGAGGGCTTGTCATGCGTGGCATTGGGCGACCAATACTCCAGCATACTACCATCGTCTGCCGAGACGACGCAGTCGTACTGATGGTTGTACGCCATGGCAATAACAGGTCTCCGATGTATGTCCTTGTAGGTGTATATGGGGTGCGAACTGCCTCCAGATCCATCGAATATATTGATGATACTTGAATCCTCCTCCGCCACAGCAAGCATCGGCATGGATGCGCCCTTTTTGTGTACCCAGCAAATTGAAGCTGCTGGTTTGGCAAGAGGCAGCATGGTGATAAGGTCAAAGTTGACCACGTCCCATATACAAACGGATCCCTGATTCTGACCTCCCTCGATTGCTGAACTTGATGCGGGGCCTGCAGGACCAGACGAGGCATAGCTCCTGCCATCTGCACTACATGCCACGCTCTTGACGCCTCCGCCCGCGCTTTCCTGGCCGTTCTGCTGCCCGCTTGAATGTGCCCGAAACTCTTTCACAAATCCAACACCTTCGCCTTCTTTGCCCTTCTTCCAGAATTTGACCACGCCGTCAACACTAGCTGTGATGAGAAAGTCCGTGTGAGGAGTGACTGTGGAGAATGCAAGCTGGTCGCGGTGCATCAAGGATCGAAAGTAGCGGGGAGACGACGGTAGAGCGGCAAGATAGAGCGATTCGTACGGAAGCTTGCGCTTTTTCTTCGGTCGTACTGAGGCATTTGGGAGCGCTGGTCCAATGTCATCGTCGGAAGAGCTCTCATCGTCTTCGTGAGAACGTTTTCGCGTTTCTGCAGCCATGGTGAAGATCAACGTTCGAGCTCAAGGAAACGGTCGTTAATCGCAAAGCCTTCGGCGACGTTCTTCCGTATCAGACTGGCCGCAGAGACTTCTGAGCTTGGGGTCGGACCCAATGCACAGCCCAAGATGCAGGTAGATGGTTAGACGGAGAAGGTGGCCGATAGACTTTGTTTTGTCGAAGGATCGTTGTTGGTGGAGCCGTAGATCGCGTCTGCCGATCAGGCACTCAGGCACTGCGGGCGAGAAAAGTGGGACAGCAGGAACAGGCGGGAGAATAGTGGGAAACAGCTGGGGGAGCTCTACGCCCACTTTCGTCATCGCCATGCTTGCTTCCTTCCACCAACTAAGCATGCTTGCGGCGAAAAGCTGTCTCTTTCCAGATATAGCCTGTTCTGCTCTTGTTCACCTCCCTCATGACCAGTCCATCTTTTGAGACTCATCCCACCTAGTCGCTCGTTAGCTTTTGTCTCGCATTGCATCAGCCATGGCTTCCTCGACAGTATACCTCCTGCCTCTGACCGACCTCGGCGCCCCAGACGTCCCCGACCAGTACATATACTTACCTCCACCTTATCCAGCCTATACATTGCGCTTCGAGATAGACGGTATGAGCTCGATTACTCGCCAGGGAAGTCTTTGGGTCAACGTGCCCAAAAACGGTTCCAAGTTCGATCGTCATGTATATCAAGAATTCAAGTAAGCTCTTAGCTTCACGATTGTTTCATGTCCATTCTGACCACCGATAGACTCGAGCCAGACTTCCACAAGCCCATCCATGTTGACGTGCCCATACCTCATGCTGGTGCCTTCTCATACTACATCACCTACAGCCCCCTTCCGGATCTCAGTGTTGAGGAAGCGCCCTCAAACAGTATTGAACCCACCCAATCGGAAACATATCATTTCGATGTCGCTCCTCGACTGACTTGCAACGGCGACTACATACCATTACAAGCTCTTAGCATCTTCTCCCTGCTGTCAAAATTCATGGGCAAGTATCCGGATGACTGGAGGCCGCATTTCAGAGGCATCTCAGCTCGTGGATACAACATGGTCCACTTCACGCCATTGATGCAGCCTGGAGCTTCGAACTCTCCTTACAGCATATATGACCAACTCGCTTTCGACCCGAAGACATTTCCCAGGGGCGAGAAAGACGTTGCTGAGCTAGTCACGATGATGGAGAAGGAATACAACCTGATGGGCTTGACGGACGTTGTCTGGAACCATACGGCCTACAACAGCAAGTGGCTTGAGGAACATCCAGAAGCTGGATATAACATCGAGACTGCTCCTCATATTGAAGCAGCATTTGTTCTCGATGATGAGCTTAGGAAATTCGGCGAGAATCTGAAAGAGCTGGGCTATCCGACCGATCTCAAGGATACCAACGATCTGACCAAGCTTATGGAAGGGTTGAAGAAGCACGTGGTGCCCAAGTGCAAGCTTTGGGAATTCTATGCAGTCGATGTCCAGGCCGGTGCCAAGGCAGCAGTACAAGCCTGGGTGGACGACAGTGCAGCACAGGCAGATGATCTGGAAAATGCAAAGAACTGGTCTCTGAAACAAAAGGCCGACTTCTTGTATGACCATAACTTCCAGGGGCACGATCGGATGGGTCCAAGATACGCACGCAAACCTGATCCTGCTTTCAGCGCTGCCCTATTGACAGCACTCCTCGGCCCGTACGGGTCGACCTCGGTCGAGGAGGCGCATCAGACGATGGTCAAGGTTTTGGACGAACTGAATCTTTCGAACTATCGTGAGTACGATGCGGATCAGGCGGCGATGATTGATCAGATCTCCAACAGAATCAAGTACGTTCGTCTTGACGACCATGGACCAAAGGCTGGACCTATCACCAAGGACAACCCAATGATCGAGCCGTACTTTACCCGACTACCACAAAATAAAGTGACCTGTAAGCACGACCCGAAGTCCCTTGCTCTGGTCAACAATGGTTGGGTATGGGCTGCCGACGCCATGCGTGACAATGCTGGTCCTGACTCGAAGGCCTATCTTCGACGCGAAGTCATAGTGTGGGGCGACTGTGTCAAGCTACGCTACGGCAAAACTCGTGATGACAGTCCGTATCTTTGGGATCGCATGGCCAAATACACCCGATTGATGGCCAAGTATTTCAGTGCTTTCCGTATCGATAACTGTCACTCCACCCCAATTGTTGTTGCTGAGTACATGCTTGATCAAGCTCGACAAGTACGACCGGACTTGGCTGTTTGCGCCGAGCTATTCTCCGGGTCTGAAGAGATGGACTGGGTTTTCGTGAAGCGTCTTGGTCTGAGTGCCCTCATTCGCGAGGCCATGCAAGCGTGGAGCACTCAGGAACTCAGTCGACTCGTTCACAGACATGCCGGGCCACCGATCGGCAGCTTTGAAACGGACGATATCTCGCGCAGAAAAGGAGGTGAAGTTTTGCATCGGGTCAAACGCAGCCCGTTGCACGCCTTGTTCATGGACTGTACCCATGATAATGAAGTTCCAGCTCAGAAGCGAGATGCAAGAGACACTCTCCCAAATGCAGCACTTGTCAACATGTGCGCATCTGCCACAGGCAGCGTCATGGGATACGATGAGATCTACCCACAGCTGATCGAGCTGGTTCACGAAACGCGTCTGTACACATCGAAGTCGTCCGAGGGCAAAGTCAAGGTTGGTTCTGGTGAAGGCGGAATCGGCGGCATCAAAAGGCTTCTGAATCAAGTCCATGTTGAGATGGGCAAAGACGGCTATGATGAAACCTATATTGATCACCAAGGTGAAATGATCACTGTTCATCGGGTCCACCCGAAAACACGAACGGGTTACTTTCTGATAGCACACACTGCGTTCCCAGGATACGGCAGTGGCAATGGCAACTTGCGTCCTGTTCATCTTGCAGGCACTAAAGCCAAGCTGATTGGTGCCTGGAAGCTGGACGTCGACTCAAGTGCAGAGACCACAAAGAAGATTGTGAATGATCCGACACATCTTCGCGGCCTGCCAAGCAAAGTTTCTGCACTTGAGGGCATCACTGTGAAAGATGACGGGAAAGAGACGATATTGACGGTCCCCGATCATTTCCCACCCGGCAGTATTGCTCTGTTCGAAACCTCAATCCCGAGCAGCGAACATAGTGACGGCTTGGACAAATTTGTCACCACTGGTGCTGATAAGGCGTTTTCAGGCCTCAGCCTGATCGACATG
This sequence comes from Cyanodermella asteris, assembly GCA_900618795.1. Taxonomy (NCBI): domain Eukaryota; kingdom Fungi; phylum Ascomycota; class Lecanoromycetes; order Ostropales; family Stictidaceae; genus Cyanodermella; species Cyanodermella asteris. Next base: position 174,290 of record UYJD01000014.1, read on the forward strand.
AACTTTCTGCTTTACCGAGCTGATGCCGAGGAAAAGGATTTCTCTGGCGGTGCAGACGGTGCCTACAACGTCCCCGGTCACGGCACTCTCGTGTATTGTGGTCTGCAGGGCTGGTGGAGTGTACTGAAAGACATCGTCCGTGAGAACAACCTTGGCCACCCATTGTGCAACCATTTACGTGAGGGCCAGTGGGCAATGGATTACATTGTTGGTCGGCTCCGTCGTATCAGCAAGCAGGAAGGCTTTTCTGGTCTTAAGGCCCCTGCTGATTGGCTCGAAGAAAAGTTTGATGCCATTCGAAAGATCCCAAACTTCTTACAGCCAAGATACTTTGCGCTGACCGTGCAAACGGCATACACCGCAGCTTGGAACCGAGGCATCTCGCTCATGAGTGATGATGTACACCACGGTCAAAAGTTCCTGCAGCAGCTTAGCATGGTCAGCTGTCAGATGACCGGCTACACTAAGTCTGCGAGCTGTTGGCCGGAAAAGAACGTGCCCAGTCTTGCTGCTGGTCTGCCTCACTTTGCCACAAGCTGGGCTCGTTGCTGGGGTCGTGATGTATTCATCTCCATGAGAGGGCTGTACTTGGGCACGGGCCGATTCGACGATGCCAAGGAGCACATATTGGCTTTCGGTAGCGTTCTGAAACATGGTCAGATTCCAAACTTGCTGGGGTCTGGACGTGACCCACGATACAACTCTCGTGACAGCATTTGGTTGTACCTTCAAAATATCCAAGACTATACAAAGACAGCTCCAGAAGGGGTCAAGCTTCTGAAAGCAACGACACCTCGTCGTTTCCTTCCCTACGATGACACCTATTTCCCTGTCACTGACAAGCGTGCTTACTCTACCTCATCTACGATTGAAGATATTGTGCAGGAAGCATTGCAACGACATGCGTCAGGAATGGACTATCGTGAAGCGAATGCTGGAGATCAGATTGACAGCCAAATGAGCTCGGAGGGCTTCAATATCAGTATCCACGTCGATTGGAAGAACGGTATCATTTTCGGTGGCAACCAGCACAACTGCGGTACCTGGATGGACAAGATGGGTGAATCGACAAAGGCAGGATCCAAGGGTGTGCCTGGTACCCCAAGAGACGGTGCGGCAGTAGAAATCACTGGCCTTCTCTGCAGCACCGTCACTTGGCTCGCTGAAAGCCATGCTGCAGGCACATACAAATATGATGGCGTTGATACGCCCAACGGAAAGGTCACCTGGTCACAGTGGGCAAAGTTACTGGTCGACAACTTCGAGTACTCCTACTATATTCCTAAAGATCCCGCTCAAGACTCTAAATTTGACGTCGACAGCAAGATCGTCAACCGCCGTGGCATCTACAAGGACTTGTATCGATCCGGCAAGCCGTACGAGGACTATCAGTTGCGAGCTAACGTTCCCATCGCCATGACCGTGGCGCCTCAACTCTTCACTCCCGACCGAGCCATGAGTCATCTTCTCATCGCAGACAAGGCGCTTCGGGGCCCGACTGGAACTGCTACTCTAGACCCCAGCGATCTGAATTACCGACCGTACTATATCAACAGCGAAGACAGCGAGGACTTTGCCACGTCCAAGGGTCGCAACTACCATCAAGGTCCAGAGTGGTTATGGCCAACCGGTTTCTTCCTTCGAGCCTTGCTCAAGTTTGACCTCACCCGCCGCAAGACGAAGGAGGAACGTGTGGAAGCATTCCAACAGATCACGCGCCGACTGAAGGGGTGCAAGGACCAGATTGAGAGCAGCCCTTGGGCGGGGCTTACTGAGCTCACGCAGAAGACCGGTGAATTTTGTGGCGACTCGTGCCCGACGCAGGCGTGGAGTGCTAGCTGCCTCATCGACCTATTCACAGATGCACGTCAATTGGGAATCAATTAATTGGCGGCGACACGTCTGAAATGAAACATGATACTGGAGCGTAATGGGATGAGACACGGCAGAAAGTCATCGGAGGGAGTGTTGCAAGGTTCCCACAATCCAGTGACTAGTGGGTATGACTGAATCCTGGTAAGCGTCGGGACACCTAGACCTAGATTAGATCTTACAATACGATGTGGTGGACAAAAGCAAAGCTTATGATTCCAATATCTTCTGCCGACACGTGAAACGACCGTAGAGATATTCGAAAAGCCTGCGCGAATCACGAGATACGGTAGCATGCAGACTGTCGTGTAATTTCCACGGTTCTGGCTACCTTTGTTGCCGGAGGCAGGGCAAGCAGGTGAAATATGACATTGATGAGTCAAGAACGGCCTATCATGAACGTCCTACCGAGTTGTGTGTGAGAAGCTGCTCAGCCACCGCGCCGTCCTCGTCGACTTCGCCTGCGTTTCTCCTCGCCTCCATAAAGACTTGCTGAATCCTGGCTGCTCGTTGCCGAATTTCCTGCCGCAGATACGGCCAATCAATTCCGACCAGCTGGCCTCCGCGTTTCAGGATCCTACCATTAACAATGACCGTATCAATATTCCCCGGATGCGCATGAAACATGAGACTCCCCACCGGATCCGTAAACGGAGTCATATTCAGCGAGTCGCACCTTGTCACAACCAGATCCGCTCTCTTCCCCAGACAAATGGTACCAATGAGGTGATCCAAGTGCATAGCTCTCGCGCCCCCGATCGTAGCCATTTCAAACACTTCGAGGCTCTTCCTCGCAACCTTACTCGGTCTCTGCTCAGGCATCTTCGCCGCCGCCGCGACGTCGGCTCGACACCGCTCCGATTGCAGCAGCAGACGCATCGATACGAATACGTCGTTGCTGTTACTGCACGTCACATCCGTCCCGAGGCCAACATGTATGCCTTTGTCCCTCGCTCGAAACGCAATCGGATGGCCCATGCCCATTTGCATTTCCGTCTCCGGCGTGCTGGAGATATTGACGTTGGACCGCTTCATCATCCCGAGCTCGGCGTTGGTCGAGTCCGCACAATGACTGAGGACGAGGTCTCGGCCTAGGAGACCGACCTTGCCCATCGAGTCGATTGTTCGCCCGGACTGCCCTGCGCCGTGCGCGACGTGGCCGGTGATGATGCGCGCGCCGAGGCGGCGGAAGAAATTGATTTCGTCCGCTATTTGGGATATCGTCTGTAGTCCCAGTTCTGCCGGTGCGCCGCCGAACGTCAGCAGATCCACTGCCGGATCGTTACTCGCTGAGAAGTATTCTCTCCGTATCCTCTCTGCGTCCCTCTTCCTCGCAGCCAGGTCGAACCCCTCCGCTCCGGGCACCACCGTCCCACCGACGCCCACGGGGTTCTCATAAAACCCATAACAGAACGTGCCCCGTATCCCCGCGTCCTTGAGTCCCCTGACCGCCGCATCCGCATGCTGCGGGCTATTCAAAACATGACAGTGATCCAGCACCGTCGTGACACCGTTGTCGATCAAATCCAGCGCCGCCACGTAGTTGCTGATGTACACGTCCTCGGCGGTGGAGGCGCCGCTGTAGATGCGTCGCATTCGCTGGAAATAGTCGAGTAGGTGCCAGTCGGTGCCGACTCCGCGCAGAATCTGTTGCCAGCAGTGTTGGTGCGTGTTTACGAAGCCGGGAGTGACGAGGCAGTCGGTGCCGTCGATTACGGTGTCGTGACTGGAGGCGGGGAGGTTGCGGGCTACGGCGGCGATTTTGTCGTTTGAGATTAGGATGTCGTGGTTATACTTTGTGCCGAGTAGAGAGTCGAGAGTGAAAATCGTGGCGTTCTTGATGAGAATTGAAGACATCGTGGAGGGAATCTAGCATTGGGGTTCCTGTGGGTTGTTTTCGAAAAAAAGGCGTTGGAAAAGGGGTCGGTACAAAAGTTGGCAAGCTGCATCAGCTCGGGGCCTTCATTGATACAATCCGTGACCTCTGGAAGTCTGGTGGTTGTGGATATAAAGTCCGAAGTCTCTGTTCCTGCAATTCTCTTGCAATAGGCATATGCTCACTATACGACAGCTCCAACGCGAGGCCTTTCAGCTGACAAGCATGAACAAATGGCAAGCGGTATATCCTTGCTTATGCATGCCATGAAGACAGTTCCTTCTCGGCATACCAGTCTACTGTACCGCGTTCGTGATCCGAACATCGAAATATGTAGAGACGAAATATAAAGCTGAGTGAGACGCTTGGTCCCCGTCTTGATTTCCATTTACGGCTTAGCGCCATGCTGCCAGACCTGAATTTCCCCCAATCCACACATCAAACTCCGATATCACCATCGTGCCATCAAGTATTTCGGCAGATCGTCCCGACCTGTAGCTTGAAACGCTTGGTAGTCTGAAGAATGATCTATCATACTCGCTGTAGCCTGCTCGTTCATTCTCGGGTTGCGCAGCTGAGACGTATCTTTTTTCTGAATCATAACTAAGGCAAAGGAGAACGACGATCTCACATGTACTCTCAATTGTGGGCACTTGAGGAATAGTCTAGATGCACACCCCTCGAAACCTCATGTGCAATCTAGTTGGGGTGGAAGCCGAGTCACGAATGTTCGTGTAAAGGGGGAGTCACCTACGCTCCTGTTCCCAGATGAAGATGCTTGCTGAGTAGTTCGCGGCTGATACCAGTCTAGTGTGGAAGAAAGGACGACGAGGTCTTTCGACAAGCATTGGGCCGAGATCTTGGAATGTCTATGATCAATCATATAGTTTTCGACTCTACCTTTACATGTTTCTGCACAGAGTCACACCAGCAAAGAAATGAGGCAATTTGTTCTCATCAAGAGCCACTCGGTTTCCAAGTAACCTGTTTCGGTTTCTGGTCATGATGGCAGACTCATGATACCTTCAGCACGACTGTGTGCGAGATGCAAGAAACTGGCTCCTGAATGAGTCTCTCTAATCTGAGAAGGTTGGCAGTATGGGATACCGCGCCTGGGCCTCCTTTGAGGGAGCCTTGTATAAAGTGGCCGCTGATATCCCTGCTCTTTTTGCTTCTTCGCAATTTTCTACACACAAAAAACTGTCCCCTGAATACTAGCCATCCCCAGCTTGCAGCCCAGTCCTTACAGATATCAATACAAAGAAACTGTGGAACAAGCGGCCAGTCCAACTCCCCGTCTCGCAGCTAAACAGTTTGCAACTTTTTACCTTTTAATCAATACGAATCGACCGCTACTGCCGGTCCATCATGCACAACACGATGCGTCTGTTGACTCTTCTGTCCCCAGCCTTGTCCATGTTTGCGTTCACTTACTCCAGCCCCATCGAACGCAACTACGAGCGTGATCTGTTCCTTCGCTCTTCAGAAGACAGCAACGTGAATGAAGGCAGATCGAGCGCCGCGCCTTCTGGTCGCCCCTCCGGCAGCAATCTTTGGCTGCCCCGTTCCGAAGAAGACGCGGACAATATGTGGCTGATCCGTTCCCTTGATGAAAATGCAGTCGACGACGACAGCGCATCAAGCCCCGGACAGGCAAAGCGAGACCCCTTCATCCTGCAACTCATCAAACGCGATGTGAGCGACTTCTCCCTCTGCATCTATTTCGACGCTGGCTGCAGCGGAGACAAGACTTGCCTTCCCATGCAATATGCGGTCGACGAATACATGCGCAGGCCAGATGGATCGTCCGCTGAAATTAAGTCCATCTCGCTTGGATCACGAGGCTTGCACGACAATGAGCACCTGGAAGTCAGCAACAGTGGAAAGTCAATCCAAACAATGACTGCCGACGACTATCCTGCTGGAGGCAATGGCAAGGACACCTGTTGGACCCTGGACAGCCCGGCTCTGAAATTTCGTCTCGTCCAACACTGATTATATTTCGCTAGGCGCTAGCTCCAAATTTTCGGCTAGTCCGAGATCTTGCATCGCCAGCACATGACGATGGGACAAATTGAAGAGAAAATTCCGGTTCTACCAGACACTTTCGTTCGAAGTATATAGTGTGTGATGCAATAATATACACGTGAGAACATTCCCAGCGGTGGCTTAGGATTGCAGTCCCAAAATCGCAGGCAACCGGACCTCTAGCCGATTCGTTCCGCCTCTTCTAATAGCTTCCCAACCTCAAATTGCGAATCACCACTGCTGAACTGCTTCAGCAGCTCCCCTCTTCTAACCGCCCGTTCCTCGCTCTCCTTCTCGAATGCCCCGTAAAACTTTTGCAAGCACATAACCAGCCACTTCGCCTCCGCAACACTGACGCCTCGATCCGGCATGACCGAGCCCTCCACAAGCACCATCTCCTTCTCCATAGCCAAGTCCGTGTGATGCGTTATAGTCGTATGCGGCGCCGCATATTCCCCCTTCACCTTGTACTCCGCCAAATGCGTAAACAGCACAGTCGCCGTCGTCGGCGACGGGAAAGTCCACTGCAAGAAATGTATATCCGCTCCTCCGCTCCCATCCCCAATCTCGCCCGTCTGCGACTGCTCGCCGTCCTTCGCCGCCGTCCGCGGAATCGGCAGGATGAACTGTGGGTGTTTCCGCGCCGTCAGCGCGATCCGCGCGAACAACGGCGCCGGCACGGACGCGCACAGCGATCTCGGATTCGATGCGTGCCGTAGCCTCCAGATGGCTTCAATCTCCTTTGGAGGCAGCTGCGCTACCTTCTCGACGTCGATGAACGAGTCCAGCGTCTTCACCTTCTCTTTCTGCTTGAACAGGTTCCGCGCCGCCTCGGCGTTGGCGGCCGACCGAGTACAGCCCTCTGCGTGTCCATCTGGCATTATCTTCGGCGGGGGCGGGGGCGGCGCCGGCCATGGCGAGTTGTGCGCCGGTTCAGGCTCCGATGCGTGTGAGTGTGGGTGTAAATGTGAATGTGAATGCGCTTGTTGCGCCTTCTTGACCGATTCTTCCCGGCTCTTATCTAGGAGTTCGTCGACGTCTTTGACGCCGACCTCGGCGGCTTTGCGTTCTAGTTTGTCCTTGTACTTGTCGACGAATTTGTTTTGGTGTCGGGCGGGGAGGGCGAAGTTGCGGACATCGTGGACTTGGGCGTTGCGCCGCTGGACGACGGGTCGGAGACTCAGGTTGCGGGCGGCGTTGATGTGCCGGAGGATGGGCGTTCGTAAGGATGTCATTATGGGATATTAGGGGTATGTATGTGAGGAGGTAAGACTCCGGGAGGGAGGTGAGAGCTATATCGTTGGCTTCGGAGGCCGAACAAGCTCAGCGAAGCGGAGCGGAAGTTTCCAATCGGAGAAATGACTCCGCCCGCTTATGAAGATCGAATTCGCTTTACAGAGCTTAACTCGTTCAGCCGGCCACCAGTAGACACAAGATTGAGGCTGGTTCATGACTTTGCGTTGATTTGAAAGTCCAGGTGCACACACAGCGCTCACAAGGCCAGGCTACATGATCTACCGGGACACAACATCAGGTCTAAGTCATCACAGTCCAATCTGAAGATAATGGGTCCTGGTCGCTTGACTGGACAGACAAGCTTCATATTGGATTCACCTATTGTTCTTCCTTGCTCGCAGTCTTCTGAGCTACGACTGAGATTCGGTAATGTCTTTCTACAAGAAGAATTATTTTCGCAGACGACATTTTAGTTGCTGGACAAGACCAGGGTGCAGTCAAACTCGAAGGGCTATTGGCAATTATCATTATCGAACGATGCTCAGCCTCGTGTTTGCGTGAAACCCCTCAAGAATACGCGCAAGCTCCCTTTCTGTCAAGAAATGAGACGTCCCAAAATTATTTGATGGGATTGAACGGGCTACTTTCTGCGCCAGGCATCTGTAAGGCGGAGTGCACTTACAAATTCAGCTCCAGCGCTTTGGGCCAATAGTGGTCCACCTTAGCGGTGAATCGCAAGGAATACGGAGTGTGTACAAGATGTCAGACTCTTTCTGTGCGAATCAAGGCGATTATCTGATTTGTTGCATTGTACTGGCCTCGGACAGCCCTGTATACGCTCAGGCAGAAGGCCATGTACGTTGTTAGCATACTGCCATAAGCCGCTAGTGAAATCAATGGATCGAATTGAGTCTCGGTATCGTATCCTCGAACGCGGTGCATGCAAAATTCACACAAGAGACGAGGCTGTCGCAGTGGCTATTCGCGTTGATTGTAATTGTAGGAATCCCGAAAACCTCTGCACGGCTCAGATGCTCAGTTGATACAGCGGCCAATGGCAGCCCGATAGGGAAGTGCACACAATCAACGTAAATAGAATTAGTTGACAGTAGCATCTTTGTAGGGTGACAGTGGTCGCTCGTTCCGCCGAGGCGGAAATGGACCACGTCATCGAACTGAACTCATGCTCTCACCTTGCTCTATCATCAGCTCAGCCACGAACAACTCATACGCCTCACAGCCTCGAACAATGGATCTCCTCGGTCGCGACGGCCGCCTGATCTACTACGCTGCCGAATTAATAGCTTCAGCCTCGTCCTGGAACATCACGTCGCGCTGAAAAGCCTACCAAACTCAAACCGGCATATACCAACATGGGCGCTTCGGATTGTTCCCGTATGAACACCATTCGCGAGATCACGAATACCAAGAATCGCAATATGACCAAGTTGGAAGAAAATCTTGCTACAAACCTGGAGGGATCGTTTCTTGCGAGGTATAGGTATCACGTCCTGGGCGCCGTTTATGTACTTGTCACAGGCGTGGCGTTTGCACGGATACGACGCCAGCCATATGCGCAATCGATCAAAAACGGTCAATACGAGACCGTGTTCAAAGGGACTACGCTTGCAGCCGTGGTGGCCGGGATCGCAGTAAGCGGCGGGTGGAACCGAAGGCGGAGCGATTTGTAGTCGCAAGGGGTATCACATTTAATCAATATCTATCTTGTTGACGTTGAAATCCGTCCTTTCATACTCCCCCAGCAAAATGTCGTCGGGAAGGGGGCCATGATTGGTCCTCACCCATTCGGTCTCAACTCGGATGAATATCCAAACCCATCTTCGGAACACCTCGAGACACTCCAACAAGAATACCACCGACTCCAAATCATACCAGTGCTCAAAGTGTGTGCTCAGCTTTAAGCTCCAAGCCGATCTGAGAAGCAAGTCGATGAAGATAACCACGTAATATACCATAGGAGGGAAATGCAGCCGCCTTCTCAGACCCCACGGGTGATCAGCATCTGCCGGATCCGCGGTATTCGATATATACGCTCTCAGGTTGTTGAACACTGTCAGATCCCAATCTTTGGCCACGTCCCAGTAGAAACTGTAAGCTGAGTTGATCACAGCGGCTGCTATCCACGTGCGTTCCAACGACTTGCTGTACTGGACTCTCAAGGCGGAGCTCAAGAAGATGACCGGAAGTGCGGTGCTGTATTTAAGCGCGTTGGCAAGATGCTGGCCACCCCATCCTGAGCTAGCAGACGGACTCTTCTTCACCCTCCCATACTCGATCAAGCACTGCCCCAAGCGGATCAGACTGGGATAGCTCAAGACAATTGCTATCAGCCATGGCCCTCCACACTGTCTGTTTGCCCTCGCCGTTGTAGGTATACCACTGATCAGCATACACGTGCCCGTGAATATGTCACCCAAGACCCGTGCATAGCTGGTCAGGGCATCGGCCAGCAGAATATCCCCAAACTTCCCATCTTGTGCCTCTGCGATTCCTCCGATGCTGATCCGTCTCATGGTAGCGAGGAATCGATAGCGACCGTTCTGCGATAGCCGTTTCAAGGGGAGAACGAAGAGTGTCACAAGGAGACCAAGGTAGGTCAATGGCAGTATCTGCCACGCTCTTATCGACGCCGCATTGCCCAAGGTGATGGCCCAGAAGGAGATGAGTGATATCGCGAGAAGTATGAATGCGGTGCTCGCGAGAGTGAAGATGCGCTGCCACGGCGGGTGACCAGGGGCGGCCCGGGAGGTATACTTAATGAGCGATGGTAGATCGATACCGAGTCGGGAGAGGTAATAGAGGTTGAGGCCCCATAGCCAAATGCCTGAGCATGAGTTAGCTGATGAGCTGGGGCACCAATGGAATGAATGACGTGCCTGCTGTGACTATCAAGGCTATTCGATAGGGAAGCGGCAGGATGGCACTGAAGTTGTCGATATGCGCAACACTCGTGGAATCGGCCATGACTATGGCATGCTTAACAAGATCGCTCGAACGAGTGACTGGGGTGAGGAGGAGCAGGGCAGGGTATTGCAAGAGACGCTGTGGGTGGAATGCTTGACGCTCGATCAAACCACGATTCAAGATGCTGACGATGCACTTCCTTTAGAGTTCCATCTCAGAGCTCGGACTGCTCTTCCGATGACTGGCTATAATGGCGCACACTAGAGACTAATCACGTGACCATCTCGACATGTCTCTCTTCCATATCCGCGATCGTTTCCCACGCGCGTCACGGCCAATATCTGCTACTATCTGTTGACGAAGCGAAGCTGTCTAGTTTCATCGTCATCATCGCATGTATTGACGCGAATATCATATCACGGCCATACGTTCGGCCGGCTATAGGCCTCTGGTTTCAGGTAGAACACTGCCATGTCGCAGGATGTCCGGCTACAACGACATCTTGATCTCAAGCCTGGCTAAAGCAGGGAGTGAGCATCGTCATACTACCCGAGCAGCCGGTCCGATGGTTTTGCTCCCGACGCTTGTCTGGCGGATGCTACCCGCGTGACACTTGGTAAAGCTTCCATATGTCTGGGGACTCCGTGTCGAGGTTGCATGCATTATATCATACGCAATCTCGACTGTGTTGCTTTGCGTCCCCCGCCATCGTCTGAAAGCCTCATGGAAGGCTCTGAGCCCCAAAGGATCTGTTTGAACATGCTTCGATAGTGCTTCGTGCCGCAATACTACAAAGTAGTACTTGTCAAGCATGGTACGGACCATGTATATCATCGCAGCTGGTCGTGAGCAAGCACTTCGGTGCGTCATTGCTGAGACAGTGTTGTCATGCTATTCTTAAGCGTCACTGTAATTCTGTAAGATCGATGGCCTATAAAGAGGTGCGTTAATCTTCATCAAGTCCATATTTTTCAACACATCGATCATTTTGACTCTCCGACTTCCACAAACCTCCTCCAAAACAGCCACCCATTTTCGTTTGCCGAGCAACAATATCCACACCGAACTCAACATGTATTCTTCAAGCTTCACATTTGCTATCCTGGCCTCTACCATCGGCCTCGCCAGCGCCTCCTGCCAACTCAAGAACGTCCTCTCCACTTCCAAGCCCCCCTCCGCCAGCCAGCTCTGCCAACCTACCGGCGACGGCACCTACACATTTTCCATGGACGTTTCCGAAGTCGAAGTACCCACATTCAATTCCGGTGCACCCAACGCCGGCAACGTCCAGAGCAGTACTTTCATCATTTACGACAACACATGCAAGGCCGTCGGCGCATACTCGCCCCAACAGACCAATGACTGCGGCTCGCCCTACACAATCGAGGAGAACTTCCTCAAGTACGTCTTGACGGTCACGTCGGTCAACTTTGATGTTGGAAGCCCGAGCTTTTCGTTCAACTATGCGAACGGCAAGTACTCGATCGGAAACAACCACTGCACGTGTGCGACGATCGATCACGCCCTTGAGGGTGAGAAGGGGTGCAAGTGTGCTTTCCCGGTTGCGGGTGAGAGCAAGAGAAGTGTTGAGTTCGAAGCATGATTCGAGTAAAGCATCTGCGCGTTGGTCTTACATAGAATCATAGACTTTGAGAACATTTCTTCGTGATTTTTCATCAGACATGACCTTCCCGACTACCATACTTCTGTCACCACAACTTGAATCCGCCAGTGCAGCCCTTCTGAAACAGTCCGCGCTCGTCATACGCCATACTTGTGTCTCTCAAGAATTTCAAATTCTTCTCACCATACCCTTCGAACGGATCCTGCCAATCCCCGCAATAGTTCAAATATCGATACCGATGCAACGTCCCGCGCGACCTCGCAAAATCTTCAATCTCCTCCAGCACCCGCCTCGTCTCCGAATTCGCAAACGCATCATCCTTGGCATCACCCCAGTTCACTGTTAAACTCACAATGACCAGCGGCTCCGATGGACCCTCGTCCAGACCCAGCGGATTCGGGTCGCGAAATCGTGCCCAATCCGGGACCAGAGGCTGCATCACCATCGTCCATGATATGCCTTTGATGCGCTTGATGGACGCTTGTGCGTTCTTGTAAGCAGCGTGCGTGGCGCTGAGTGTGGCTGGATCGTTCTTGACCGTCGTCGCAGCAAGGACTTGTCGCCTTCCAGGTGGATTCAACGCGTTCATCTGATCCGTTGCATCGGTCAGCGTGCGCACTTTGGGATCACTCCATAACCTCCAGATCTTGGCTAGCGAGGACTCGCCCCAGTAGGCTGGCCATTTGCCCTTCTTCTCCATCTCCTCAGTCGCCTTTGTGTATACCAGATTCACGGAGATGATCGACATTCCCAATGCTTGTAGATACGTGAAACATGCAAGCGGACCGGTAGCATACTTGTCGTGTCCCGGGTTATTTGGCTCTGCCTTGGCGACGACTTCGTGGAAAGCAGCAATTGTTTGGTCAGCTTTGTTCCCCGGAATATACAGAAATCCAGACCAAATCTTGCTGTTGGGAAAGCAACGTAACGTGAATCGTGTCACGATGCCGAAGTTGTTGGCACCGCCTTTGAGCGCTTTCCAGAGGTTTGCATGCTGGGTTTCGGAAGCAGTGACGATTTCTCCAGAAGCGATAACGACTTCGTATTCGAGGACATTCGAGCAGACGAGTCCGTAGCGCGGCGAAAGGAATGACAGGCCACCTCCCAGTGTGAGTCCCCCGACTCCAACATGCGAATTGCGACCTCCGACAGCTGCGAGGCCCTCCGCATCTAGCAGAGATGATACATTGGTCCACCTCGCGCCGGCTCCGACAGACACGCTTTCTCGATCCTTCGAGATGACCACTTTATTCAGTCGACTCAGATCGATCAGTATCCCACCTCTAATGCTAGCCGCTCCCGCAATCGCAGAATGGCCACCCGCCCTGACCGCAAACAGACCACTCTTCGTAGCCGTCGTCAGCTGTTCCCCATCGGAACGAAAATGTTGATACTGTTCATATTCGGTGTTCAGTATCTTGATGGCCTCGCACACTTGTTGGATATTTTGCACCTGCACAACGCAAGCGGGCGTTCGCTCGCATTCTTGCTGCGCCCAGTGACCTTTATCGGAGAGGCGCTCGGCGTTGGCGCGAGAAAAGACGACGTCTGCGGGTAGCGCCGATTCCAGTCTCTGAGTTAACCGGGTAACGGATTCCGGAATTTCTTCCCTCGAGAGTGCGTTGCTGGGTTTTGGCTTTTCGGATTTCTTGAATGCTTGAAGTAGGCCCATGATGAGGAGCGAGGCAAGGATGGCGGCGGCTGTGCTCGCAGAAGCCGACGTGGGCAAGGAATACATGTTGGGAAGTTGAATCCGTCGATGATTTGGCGGGAGGAGATGTTCGAGTTGATGTTGGCCTAGCTATAGACGTTTGCGACAAGCTTGCCTATCTCGCGACGCGAGTCAGGATCATGACCTAACGGGCGGCCTAGTTGGTCTTGTCACACCACGGAGCGAAAAATGCCCCAGCCGGGGGAGCAAACAAAGAATAGTTCGCCGACTTCGAGGCCAGCATGGTAAATCAGCCTGCATCACACTCCAGGGGGGCGTCAGAAAAGTGGGCAAAGGCGGTTCCGCCGCCCTGTCTGCTCAAGCTAGGTTGGCGGCTACGCGAAGCACCGGAGAGCTACTTAATAACGCGCTGAGATGCACAGTGATTGCTCCACATCGTTGCATACGGAGAGCATTGCAGCTGACGCTACGAACGAACAGGGTCGTCGTCTGATCACTTTGACGCCGAACATAATGTTCTAGCTCCACACAACCCCGCACGAAGACAACTTCCTATTATTGCTCTGCTATCTTACTTCCAAGAAAGCCTCCTGATTTGCGAGACAAGATCGGCCCTCCCTGTAATAGTTCTATCCATCTGCTCAGCTGATAATTAGGCTTACGGCCCCACACCGGTGCCACTCAGCCTTCTCCGCCAACCGAAGTTTGACTCAGCCTTGTCAGCGCACTACTTTTTCTTGCGAATCAGTATTGTCATGAAAGGATTTGGCAGCCTCGCTAGCCCAAAGCTAAAAAACGGTCGGGAGGCAGGATTCTCGAGCTCGAACTCATAGCCGAGAATAAGCTCCGAGAGGATCATCTTCATAACAACGGAGACGTAGAATCTGGCTGGGCTGCGAACGTGTCAGCATGCGAGCGTCTGCATGTAATGCTTCAGGCATCCGCGCGAAAAAGGGTAGATGCCCCTTGTGTGGAGACTTGAGTAAGGAATGGCGACCCACCAGGCATGCCGAATCGCGCCCCAGAACGAGAATGCGTGGCTCGGATGCGTGAATCGGGACGTCGAAAGGCCAGTCTTCTCGTCAACGAAACGGAAAGCATCGAAATTTGTGGCATTCGGCCAAAGCTTCTCTTCTCGCATCAGCGAGAGCTGAGGTACCGCAATCCAGTTGCCGGCTGGAACATGGAATCCGAACGGTGACGTGTATGCTTGAACGACCCTGCGTGGGGCGCTGACTGAGGTGTTCTCCAATTAGTCCAGCGCTTCGATCAATTTCGGAGCCTAAAATGTACTCACAGAGAATTCCTGGGCAAAGTCTTGCTGTCTCCTTCATGAAGCTATCCAGATATGGCATCTCCTGGTTCCGTGGGTCGGGGCCGGCGCTACCTTGCCCTGCTGCTTCCGTCACAAGCTTGCTGTGGCAACTAGGCTGCGTGCAGAGGTTGTAGACACAGAAGAGGGTAATCTCGGATCGAGTGTCAGCAATCATCCCTAACCAAGTAGGGAACAAGGTACGGCACGCACCATAGGAACCTGAAACGCGCTTGCGAATAAAAGACCCAGGCTGATTTTGGCGATCTCTGCGGCGTCTCGAAGCCGACTGAGCTCGACAGTCCATGCGATCACATCACTCTCTTCCTGCTGCGATTGAGATTACTGGCTTTTGTCGATCAGCTAGTGTTCCCAACTTACTTCTTTCTTATCTGCTCGCTCCTGGAGCAGCTTTTGCGGCAGTAGCCGACGAACCTTCTCCAGAATCGTCCCGTAAATCTGGCGTCTTGTAACGCCAAATCCCATAGGCACAGGGCTCAGTAGTCTCGTCTATGTCAGTACGACAGAAGCATCTCAAGGGGCATTAGACCCACGCAGCCATTGGAGAAGGTATTAGGCCGAAAAAGGGAAAAGCTTTCGCGCAAGTCCAAAAAAACTGCAGTGTATCTGCGTAGAGTGTTCGGGAGTTCGCTGGACCGATCAGTGAATAAAGTGATCTCATCATCGCCGGTTCAGACGTCTTACCAAGATCCTCACCGAGAAAAGCCAATAAATTGACCCATGTGAATACACGCAGCAAAACTGGCATGAGCTGAACGCGTCTCCAGGTATCGCCTGATATCGCATCAGGATTCTTCTTAGTGATCACTACTGTTCGTCAATAGTGGAACCAGGAAGCATTCTTGCCAGAATTTACCTGCCGAAGAGGCAAATTCGCTCCGTAGTGCGTGGCTGACTCGTGATTTCAGGCTTTCGTTCATGGTGGGCATCGCCGACCGGAGTTTGTTCTTCAGGGCAGAGATGCCGATTCGAGACGCTTCACTCGTTGAGCCCTTCGTTTCAGGGCGCACCTGGAGAGGGCCCATGATGGGCTTCGTGAAGGCCAACTGTTGGTCTCAGCGGCTGTATTCCAGCAGAGATTGCACGTCAATGCTTGGTCAGAATTGCGTACCTCATGAAGCGCCTCTTCCGTAGAGAGGATTGACTCTGGCTCAAGATCAAGGCTCTTCAATTGATGACGATCCGTCACGAAGATAATCCAGCGATCTAGGGTCGGGATCGCAAATGGCTGTCCTTGAGACTGAGTTTCAGGTCAGTATAGACTGGGTTTAGTGATCCTTGCCAGCCGTACCGAGTCGTATGCTTCTTGGATCAATTGCTTGGCGTGCGTAACCATGCGTAGCGCTGTGAACCATCTTCCCAAAGGTGTCGCATATGCTGCGACCCTTAGTCCTGTCTTCTCATCAATCAACGCTGTTCTCGCCCAAGTTACAACTATTGGGGGGCATCAATCGCGATACTCACTGG
>UYJD01000014.1:190347-214223 GCA_900618795.1 Cyanodermella asteris
GTCCGTGACAGTCACGACGAATACGCCAGCGGCCCTTGTATACGCAATCCTGCGACGTCTGCCAGGCACAGACACACCCATGGGTTCAGTGACAACATTACACAAAGGCCGAATCTGTGTCTTCTCAATGTCCGATTTGAGGCGTCAGATCTGGCATGACAGCACGGGGCCACGGACAAAGGGATAAGGGTGAGTGCTTGCCCGACGTCAGAGTTCAAACGCCGTGAACCAGTCCACGTGGCAGATCCGCTATACGAAGAGATTTCCGTATCTGTGGACTGGTAATGGCGAAGTACGCTTTCCAATTAGCATGACGAGGAGAACATGGATCGTGGTGCTCTACTTGACGGGTTGCGCCGACTACGCAACGAGTCAGTCTCCACCTCATCTACTCTCCGGCAGAACTTCCCGGTCGACGGACAAGTCAATGGCGCCCACCGTTCTCAGTACTGGGAGCTACCTTCTTCAATACGGCTCCAATCTCTTTGGCCACCTTGGCTGACCATCAGGTTCTGGCAACATCGTGCTCTATTTCCCTTCTGTTATGTGCGGGTCACCATTGGGAAGCATATAGCCTTCGCCAACGGGCTCATCTCCGATAAAGACCAGTCGTCTACTGCAAGAGATTTCACGTGCAAGATTACTTTGGACATTTCGGTGGTGCTCAACAGATTATGCATTTTCAGTCCTTACACTTTCTGTCATACATACCGTTCGCCCCTTGCTCCCGCGTAAGGCTATCCTGCTGCCGGTCAGAGACGCAGCAAAAACAGCGCCGTAGCTCATAGGTCTCCGTCTATGTTCTCACGTCGCTCGCTCACAACCTCTCAAACACTCCATCTGGCGTTTTGTGCCGTCCATCGACCCGGCATCTTCATCCGTGTTGTCCTAGTTGTGCTTTCCATTGCCATGCATCTTCTTTCCGTCCCAAGTGCAGTTTATGGCTTTTGGAACGCTCCCATCTGCGTGTTTCGGATGATTGAGGAGCTCGATGGTATATCGAGCCGTGCTGCCGGTTCCGTCGCTATGATCGACCTTGCCGCTAAAATCCTTCTTGATGCCCGCTTCGTTCTTAAGGGTAATTGTCACAGATTTGCCAAATGGCTGGTTCACTTCGGCAGGCTTGGCGTATTTGTTTTTCTTGGCCGGAGACATTGTGGGAATTGAGGGGTTGATGCAGACCTTTAGTCTGTCTCTGGAAGTTGTATTAATATCCGAGGTACTTACGTGTGATGCTCTGCAGCGTGGAGCGTCGGTGAACGGTGGGATTGTATCTGTGGTTATCTGGGTTGATGTTAGCAAGAGGATATGGAGGCACTACTTGTCCCTTCTTATAGCCAGAGCTGCCTTTGTTCGGTCGTCTGATTCCCCTGTGTACGTCCGGAGGCGGACATGTTCGCAAGTCAAGCAGTGCAGACCGTCGTCGCTTCCTGACGCTTCGATAGCTGAACTGTCACGCTGGAAGGTGCGAAGGCACGGTCTTTGGTCTTTGACCAGCCATGTCATCTGCACGCACGGAAGTTCAGTATCCCAGTCGTACACGGAAGAGAACCGGATGCTCGTCAGGTACATGGCCGTCATGCACGAGGGTTCTGCTTGTGCGGCACAACATCGCGGTCTGCCGGCGGTGTGACTAAGTGTGACCTCTCGGATAGAGGTAGGACCAGATCGATGACGAATCATAGTGCATGACTGCGACATCAGTCAGACACTCTTTGCGCCGGAGGATGCATATATACGTCTCTCTCTTCGTGTAGTATATGATACTCGCCGGTTCTACCGCAACAGACCAGTCTTGTATATGACTTGAAGCGAGCGAGGATGCTCTTGTTCTCTCCACACCCTACCCTTTACCGATCACCCAAGCTCGCAACCTACCGTCCCTCCACGAATTGTCGCGCTGTTTCGTCGTTGAAAGAACAGCCTACGCGACCCCCCTCCTCTCGGAATCCTGCAGTCCCAGCATGAAGTCGAGTCAGACGCACTCATACGACGCAGATCGGCAGGTAGACGACGAGAATTACGCGTGACAAGCCAGCGCCGAAGAATCACAGGGGGACTTTCGCGCATCGAAGGCGGCTTACGTGACTGTATCGTCTTTGCTTTGGCTCCGAATCATGTGCTCTGAGAAATAGGCATTGACTTCGCTCGTTCATCACATCAAGACCATTGGCCAACACGGTGGAAGCTACGATCTGCATTTTCCTGTGCACCTTCGTCGCGAATTCGTGGGTTTGCGGGGAGAAGTGACTTCCGATTGTATACAGCGCTATAAAGAGTCCAAAAGTCCGCCCCTGTTTCTGACATTTTGTATGTCACCACCAGCTTCCAGAGGTCAGGACTTCTTCTTTCCATTCAGTCTATTTCTGGTTCCCAAACAGCTGAATAGCCTCGTCTTGAGCTGAGCACCGGCGTTCTTGTTGATTGGCAGGTTGGTGTAGCGGGCCAATGAAGGTCGCAATGGAGCAGTCGGACCCGCTGTCACCGCGGAACTGATTATACTGATCTTGGCTTTCGTTACGACGAACTTCGATTCTACTGGCTTTTTCACCTTCGCGACAGACACCGTATAGCTTTTACCGGGGGCAAGGGTAGGCCTTCGCTCGGTGGGCTCGATCAGTCGCAGGTTTTCTCAAAGACCTAGTCCCTTTAGCCGCGCGATGCACCATCTGACAACTCCAGATCGTGCATGAATTTCTTGTGGCCTGGCTTCTGGCAAGTTTCTTCGAGCCGCAGTTTGCCATGGAATTTGAAGCGACGGTGACCCTCAGTTTCAAAGGAATCTGACTCTTTGGCACCGTTCTTAAATGTGGGCACTCGTGTCCATCTAGGCCCGTGAATGGACGGCATTTTTGCTGGTGATAGCCTGTTGTGCTGAAGGTGCTGAATGATTGCGGAGCTCCTTCAAGTCAATCTCGGCCAACACCTCTGGAGGGTTGCCTTGTCGTGTTAGAATCAGTACATCTTTGACTGAGGGCCCAGCTGTCTGAGCTCCACTCTCTGGTAAGACTGCCTTGGATTTTCGAGATTCAGCGGACGCGATGATCCCTCAGCGAGTGGCCGCGTGATGATATTTAATAAGTTCTGGTTGTCGGGACTTGCAACAGAAGAGATTGCATGGTGTTGTGGTTAGGGCCGCTAAAGACGTCCCCAGTTTAGCCCTGCGCGGGCATACAGGCTGGTCCATCATGCAAGCCACTTGCTCAGCATCAGGTAGCGCAGCCGGTTCAATGCCCGCCTACCACAAGGGTTTTTCTTTTGCTTTCGTTCTCTTTTTCGATCTCCTTGTCTTTCTGCTCCTCATCATCGCCGACATGGCACGGAGTTCTTTTGAGAGGGTAAACGGGAACTCTGCTGGACAAGCGCGTGTACCTCGAGGATCGTGATGATTGAGACGAAGCAACTTTAGTTCAGTGGAACGGTCCTTAAGGTACTTATGTGGTGTTGGAGACCTGAAATCACGTCTCAGCAGATTGCATGGTCGAGTGGTTTTAGTTCACAGAGAATGACGTCCCTAGCCCGAGGGCTAGTCTATCATGCAAGCTACTTACTCAACGTCAGGTAGCGCAGCCGGTTCAATCCCCGCCTCCCTCAGGGTTTTTTTTGTACTTTTGTTGCATTGCATGTTGCCGCAAACCTTTTTCAGGTCAACGTAAGCAAGAGCCCTTTTGCTTCCAAATTAATTGTAGTGGCTTTGGGACCGTTCGCGAGGAACGTATGTCAACATCTTCGGACTGTCGCGCGTTCAACTCCGTTCAATTGACGCCAGCGGATTAAGGCAGGGTGACAAATAGCTCCCGGCAGTGAATTGCAGTCGGCAGCGGCAGGCCACAAATTGACAGATGTGAAGTTTCGACAAGCTGGTGCTCGCACATTCGATGCAGTTGCTCCATGCTTCACGCCTTGCCCTACTATGACTGTTCAGTTTTGCCAAATTGAAATTCTTCAGTCTGCTCACATACTCACTTCCCCGTGGCTTTTTCCATCTGCATCTGCACCTACTGCAGGTGTTCTTCCCCCCATGAGCAACACCAGCTTCTCCTCCTCAATCCGAGCCCCTTCACAAGCGTCAGAAGACCAGTAGACTTTTGACGCACACCTGCAGAATGGTATCACCGAGATGGCGCATGTGGCAGCCTGAGAGGTGGACGACTGCCGAAATGGCGCGCGAAAACCCGCGGTCGACACCCGAAAGGCCGCAAAGTGAAGCTTCGAGTCCGTCTTCTGATAGAGGCATGCTGGACGCCTTCGATGCTGGCGACGCCGACGACGCCGACAAAAATCCAACAAATGATAACATGACTGATGATGACGAGGAGGCTGTTGCGGGCCAGGACCCGTCCATGCAGTTAGTATCTGCAAGTGTCGGCGATGACAAACTGTTGAGACGCAACCGCGCCGGCTCGGTACAGTTTCAGAGGGGTGAGTCTAGCAAGTGCAGATGCATTAAGCCGCTTAGAATAACGCTGATGTAAGATATAGGACCAAGAGAGGTCTCTTCGCTCGACATCGGCAACGACAAACCCGTTGAAAGATTGTTCGAAAGCATGGCCCTCGTTGAGTCTGCAGAAGGAGAGGACACAGGCAAGGCTCTGCAAGAGAACGTGGGGAATCTGCTCCTAAGAATGCAAACGCAAGCAGAGTTCGACCTCACCCATGCGTCTTCCGACTCAGCGCAGTACAGCGGCCTGCTGGATAACGCGTTTGACATTGCAAAGGCCAAGTGGCCCGAAGTATTTTCCGATCCCAATATGAGGTTGATACGCGTCCTTTCGAGCTGCGGGAAGCTGACACCACACGCGATTTTGGCAGCGACCCATGCGGAGCATACGTTGCAGGCATACTTCCAGCCCGAGCTCAAGGATCCAGCAGTCCGCATGATTGCGACGTCCAGCTGCAGCAATGCGGTTCTAACTATGCTATGTCAGTCCAGCATCAGCCCACCCTTGCTTCGGAAAGACTTGTCGGCCAAGGGTAGGGAAGGCATCTTTTATTTGCTCGGCTGTAGCCAGCAGTTGATGGAAGACTGCGTGAAGATGCCAAGTTTGTCGATCATTGAAAGAGGCGCCGACTCGCTGGTGTACAAACTCTTCGAAGCGGATGCCACTAAAGTTTACAAACAGTGGTTAGTTGCTGCTATTGACCTACCCCTTCAGCTACCAAAGAACGCCCTCTTCAATACAGCTTTGAAAGGTAAGTCGAATCTCTACCAGCGGCTGCGATGAGTTCGTTTTTGACTTTAAGTAGATGACCAAGAGTTGCTTGTTGCGGCTTTGGATGCTTGCTTAGCAATCGTGCGTGCACGTTGCTTTCTGGTCTTCTTTATTGAATCGCACGGTGAGGTCTTCAGGCTCCGCTGTCAGTATCACAAAGACACGATCCGAACGTCCAGGGTCGGTGGGTACTTTGGTCGCGTGCACCAGGACGTCTACCAGCTGCTTTCCACAATGATCGACACGATGAGAAAAATTTTGGTGAGGACTATCAATGCAACCGATGCAGATGCTGCGAGATTTGCAAACCGGAAAGATTGGCTTTGCAAGTTGCAAGCCATACCGAAACAGTTGCAAGACGCCCGAGACGCTGCACTGTCAACTGTTGAAGACTGGAAGGCGGCCGTACCTCAGTTGGCATGGCACCACTTCTACAGATTGCAGGAGGGGAGCTTGAGGCCCGGCGACCTTTGGCATAACCATCAAAGAGCTGCTAAGGATGCTGATAGGGTTCAGAATTATTTCCGTTTGAAAGAGGAGTGGCCAGAGAAAGCCGCGCAGAATTCCGACAACAGAAACCAAGTCATCGTTCCTCGTTTCGAAATGAACGAAAGAGCGCGAGACGTCCATAATAAATTTCCCGAGCAGTTGGAATGGGCGCTCGAGGATGTCGCTGCTCCTTCAGTGGAGCTGGCGTACCGAGTCCACAAGCGGCCCAGAAATCAGTACTGAGACTTCCGGAGACATTGTTGATGGGGCAAATGAGTCTTACTTCGAGCACAAGGAGAGTCGAGGTTACAATGGAACAGACGGTGGACCTAACCCATGATGGTCAGAAGCACAACTCAGGCCACGACTGACAACATCTTTCTTTGCATAGATGCGCCTCAGAAACTGAATGAGACGAATAATTCCCGAGGGAAGAAATGAATCAGCCTCTCTTCTGCTCTGTGCCTTCTTCTCGAGACAGCTCAGGTTTTGCAGAGCTCTTTCGAATAGTGTATCGGAAAGTCGGCTGTTCCTAGCTGTCGTATACGTCCACACCGCTTTGCCGTGGCTTCTGGCGTCCGTTCCCTCGACGAGATCTATTTCATAATCAGTTATGGTTGTGTAGAAGTGAGCATCATAGGAATATGAATGTGGAAAAGGGCGGCGTAAAGGCGACACAGTTGTATAGGATAATCCGTATGTAGCATGGGCGACGAAGGCTGGAGTCGTCGTGCGGTCGTGCTACGGCAAATACTTTCACCGGCCCCGGGATTTGTAGGCGCAGCAAGGCGAGGGCTGATAGGGGTCACAGGGGGTCCGATAGGGGTCATAGGGGGGCTGACAGCGGCGAATGGCACCTGAGACCAACACTAACGCGGTAACATTAGCCACCACATCCCAGCGGCAGAAAACCCAAACATGTGAACTTCAAAACGAGCTAGAAACACACATGGCATGGGAGGAGCGGCTTGCATCGAAGACATCGCATGTTGCACCTCGTTGTTGTCTATCATCGTAACTCAATCGGCATGTTCCTACCAAGGCAGTCCCTGCTGAGGTGGAGCGAGGTCTCAGAAATACTCTCATCTTTTCCGTCTTCAGTCTCGTACCTGAGACTACCGTCGGTTCGCCTCGATCAGCCATTGCGCGACAAAGAGCTGCGACAACAGTGTACCAGCGAAGTAACGGTGAAAAGTGGACTTTGTGGGACGAGAAAAAATTCAGGTCCCGCCAGGATATGGTCCCAGTTTTGTCGGTGAGCATGTGTCGGAAAATCTGCAATCCATCAGTATCGACAAGTTCAGCAACGATGGAGTCGCGTTGCCACAATTTGCTCGACTGATGCGAGGCTTTGTCGCAATACCGTGACAGGATGACAGGCTGACAGCTCTATTTCAAGCTTGTTTGCACGAGATCCATCTCAGCCATCCTGATGCCACTGGACAATGCACCTGACAGCGGGCGCGTCGGCTTACGTCTTACCCCTGGCGATCATGAATACAAATTCGGTCCCGATGAACCAGTCAAGACCATTGCCCGTACTTGATCAGGAACCTCAAGCATGGCCAGCAGGAGGCAAGAGGTTTCGGGCGGAAAACGTGAATACTGCCTCTCTTGTCTTTTGACGCCTCTGGGCCGGCGAATGTTGGCCGTCGACATGGCGGCCAGCGACCAGGCCGCCGTGCAGAACGTGGAACCATAATCCTTCCTGTCCGCCGACTTTGCAGGCCATGCGGTCGGTTCCTTTTCTCACCGTGCAGATCGATCGACCCGCGTGCGCAACAATTGTCGTACGGCGGTAAGCTTGTGCAAATGTGTTCATGTCAAGGACGATTCAACATCGCATTCTGTAACTACGCAGTCTATGGAAAGGAGCGCACTTCTGGAGCAAGGGGCGAAGCGTCACGGGCCTCAGTTGCTGCCATCAGCGCAGCCAGCCTGAATCTCACGACAGCAAAACGAGGGCCAAGTGACGCGGACGAAGCTGATAGGGCGATCGGATGCGTGGATTGGCGTGAAGAGGCTTGGAGAGGAATAGCGTGGCATCGATGCAACCCAATAAGATGGCAGAGTCGCTTTGCGCAGCGGGAAGTCTTCTGCAGTTCGGAGCCAGCCAGAACGCATTCCCGGCTTCTCGCAGCGGGCTGACAGCAGCATGACCCCTGAAACACCGCCAGACTGCCAACAACGTCCACGAAGACCGCAAGGAACAGGCCAAAACAGACTGCGTGCTGCTGGCTTTGTCTTTGAGCCATGGTGAAACCCTGAGCGCCGCCCAGTGACCGCCTCGATATAGATCTTCTGCCTTTGCTGGCCTTTCTTTTCCTTCCTTTCACCCAGCACCGTGTGTTTTTGTCACTCCTTCCAGTCTCTCTTTTCGCTCATTCACGAAGACACTGCTAGCCAGTCGTCCTCAAAGCAAGCATTCGGCCTTGTCCCACCCACGCTCACTGCTCATCACACCCCCGACTCGAAGTCGCTGCGCCAACTCGATCGCTAGTCGATTTTTCGGATCACCACGCTCATTGAACCCGGACAGACTGCTGCGTTTGCTTGCGAGCATAGAAATCAGACACATCGACATCGGTTTTTAGACGTCCAAAATCCAAAATGAAGTACGCGTTCGCCGTCGCTGCCATTGCTGGCCTTGCCGCTGCCAGCGCTCACGCCGGCCACGAGCGCCTCCACCGTCGAGCTGGCGACATGGTCACCGTTACCGACTGGACCGTAGTCACTGTCACCGATGTTGTGACCGTTATCGGTCCCTCGCCGACCGCTGAGGAGAGCCACGCCTCTGCTTCCGTTCCTCCAGTCCAGAGTGCTCCCGCCCCAGTTTCAAACAGCCACTCCTCTGCGCTTGTTGTTACCCCTGTTGCTCAGAGTCCCTCCAGCCCGGCCCAGCAGCAAACCACTCTCCAAACCGTCACCTCTCAGATCCCCAAGCAGCAGCCTCAGCCCGCCACCACCAGCGTCGCTGCGGCGCCGGTGACCACATCTGCGGCCGCCGCACCGACCACTCCCGCGACCGGCGACGGCAACTCCAACTTCGGAACCCTCCCCGGCGCCACCGTCCCCGCAAACTGCCCCAAGGGCACGCCTTGCACTGGTGACATGACCTGGTACACTCCCGGCCAGGGTGCCTGTGGTTACACCGACGGCGAGAACGACGACGTCGTTGCCATCAAGTTCGACATGTTCGGTACTGTCACCAACATCGGTGTCAACCAGCCCTCTAACAAGCTCTGCGACAAGAAGATCCAGATCACCAATCCCAAGACCGGCGAGACCGCCGTCGGTACCATTCGCGACCGATGCCCTGGCTGCTCCGGTAACGCTGGTATTGACTTGTCCCCATCTTTGATGAAGAAGGTCAACGGTGGCGTCGCTGATGGTCGTGTGCCTGTCGAGTGGTACTTCTTGTAAGCGCGACCAGCTCGCGTTCATGCAGTCCTGTTCAAAGAACACATCTGATTGATACCATTTCTGGCCTTCTCTTGTACATGATTCTTAGGGCACAAATGAGTATGGCTTTGGCAGGTCCAGGCGTTGGGGAACCACAATTTGGCGAGCGCAAGGCGCAGCTTTGGCAGAGTCCAGGATAGAGAGAATGACAAAACCACATGACACCATCAGAATTGTGCACATGGCTGCGATTGTGACCTCATACGTGAACGATGCTCGCGGTGAACCTTTCCTCTCGGCCGTGAGTATTTGCCCAGTCGCCAAGGCGAACACCTGCGGGTGCGATTCGATGCGTTCGCTGCATTCTGCTGATGAATCGCCATTCGATGTCTCCCGAGTGCAAAAACTCCATTAATGAGTTGAGCCTGCAAATGTTCTCAGCCCTGTACTAACAATGTGTTTTGATAGTGTAACGTGCTCTCGCTTCTTTTGGACGCTGACGCATTGCCCTCCACATCACCCACTGACCCCCGGCGGCAACGAATCATTCTCCAAGAAGACCGCACTCGCCGTCATGAAATCCCCGGGACTCCCCTGCCCCACCGTGCTGTAAAAGAAGCAATTCGACCCCTCATTCTCGTTCGCCGCCGCCAACGACAAGTTGGCCGACCACGTCGCCGTCATGCACTGGTACGAGTTTTCCGTCGACAGCGCGCCGGCAAAGGCGAGCGCGCAGCTCTCGATGCAGTCGTCGAAGGTCATGGTGACGGTCTTGTGGTAGAGCTGCAGGCCGGTCATGGCCGTGTAGCAGAGCTTGGTGTACTTGACGCTGTTGGAGGCGTCGAAGACGGTGTTGTTCTTCTGAGGGCAGTCGATCAGGCCGAGCTTGCCCGCGTCGGCGGTGGTGCCGTGGCGTTCTGCCGAGAGGGTCGCGGTCGTGTAGTAGGAGGGCGCGGAGCCGCGGGTTAACGAACCGGAGAAGATGGGGACGGTTTGGAGGGTGTAGGACCAGGTGGCGGTGCTGTCGACGGCGTAGGTCGTCGGTTTGGCAGATGTCGTGCTCGGTGCCTGGGTCGTCGTGTTCACGAGTGAGGTCGAGGATGATGTAGCGGCCGCGAAGAGGACATTGGCGCTTTGAGACTGAGCCGAGGCGGCGGCGTCTGTATCTTGTTTTGCTTTCTCTGCTCGTTGCGCCGAAGTCACGCCGAGGGCGATGCCAGTGGTGATTGCGGCGAGAAGGATTATAATTGCGGTAAGGACGCCCCAAAAGACTCGCCGTCGGAGGCCGAAAACTCGAATGGGTTCTGGTGACTGCCACTTCTTGAAGTCGCGCTCGAAATATGTTGGCTGGAGATGTGAGGTGTCTTCGATGACTTGTGGTCCGTCGTTGAGGGAGATTTGCAGGCCTGCCAGGTGTTTGGTGGGGATACCGGCTTGGAGGCCTTCGAACGTTCGAGGCCGAGCTTGCTTGTGAGGGTATGGGTCTTGTGATATATGTTGAAGACCTGCTTGACCCAGCTCTTCCGGATCAATGGTATATAGGCCGTCAATCGTTGGTTGACGTTGAAGTTGACGCATAGAAGGTGTGTATCGTGAAGCCATTATAACAATAAGAAAAAAATAATCAGACGACCAACCAAGAAATGAACTAGCACGCTCAAGCCACCCAGAATGGGGTCAAAAAGATACACACAAAGGAGACCTGAGGATCAGGACTAGAGTCGAGGGAAACACCGAGTAAATAAAGGCCTACACGACGTGGCATGTACCATGTGCAGACTACCTGGTCGACTATAATTTGGCCTTGGATGAAGACCTGTTACATTTCGTCTCCAAACGGTCGCGCGGGTCGGCGCCAGAGAGGACATTCTACTGGCCAAACAAGTGATGGGGGCACAATCTGTAACACAGCCGCGGTTGACAGGGAGCGGAGGGTAAAGAATAGATGGTGCGGCTCCTGAGGAGCGAGTAAGGTGGTGAGGTTGTGGATCCAAGCGCCGGCCGGTTTGGTGGCCGCCCTAAGCGGGCTTAGCCGCAGATCTGGCGCGACTGCCAGCGGGGGTTAAGGCCAGCGCTCATAAGTCACGACCCACCGCCCCGACGTGGCAGTGGCCCGGAATTAGCTCGCGGTGCCCCTGAAGGCGATCATTAATAGGTGATGCAATAACGGCTGAAGCCCCCCTTAACCCCACTACACGCGTCTCACTAAGTCGATTCTTGGGTGGGTCATGACTTATGTGCACTGGCCTTAGGTGCAGATGGGATGGCGGTGCATTCAGGTGCATTTACGAGGTTGCATTGGCAGTTAAAGACTTCTCGGTAGAATAGCTAAGGCTGGAAGATCGAGGGAGAAGGTCTTTCCAAGAAGCGTCTGGGCCAAAAAGGTCAGGAAGAAACCTTGTGCCCGAGAGCTTCAAGGCTCACCAGTCGATGCCAGCTCGTAGCGAAAATGCGACAACAAATTGCCAGACCATGATGGCTTCTGTAGGGGACGTGGGCGTGTTCTGATTCTAGGTATGAAGTAAATGTTGCCGGCGTTGGCTTGTGACCAAGTACTTCTGGCGCTGCAGCCTCTAGCACCTGAGGACATTCTTTACGGACCGTAACTTTTTCCTTCAATAAAGGGAATCGAGCAGCTTGGTCGTGTAATCATGGATTTGACCGGCTGCACTATCTCTCGAGCATTTGTGAGCGTGGGGACAGCATTGCTCAAATACTGGTCAGCAAACATTTCGTTCAACGATGCTTCGAAGCTTCCATGCTTTTAATCACATTCGCGGCCACCTCCATTCCGTTCCTGCTCGGTCCTATCTTCCATGAAGGGTATCATACATGCTATCGTAAAGTCGTCTCTCATTGATATTGGCCGAATTTGGGACGCAAAGAAACCGTTGTGGCTGTATACCTCAGCCGTCATTCGTTTGGGTTACTGTCACGGTGCTGCTCCCGCCTTTCTTCGTCTTGTATGTCTTCATCTTTTCATATGCATTCGGACTTGCCCGTCGAACTCGTCCTACACGAGTCCTGGCATTCGGCCGTGGAGGCACGCCATCTCCGGCATTATCGTCGTCTCCATCGTCCGATGCACTGGAGTCCGGTGTGTCATTCTCGTCGGGACCGTGATTGTGGTCGCAATCATGCTCATGCTGGTGTTTCCCAGGTGCCTTCCGTCGTGCCGCTCCTCTTCCGCCCATTCTGGCCATACCATTATCTGGCTCGCTGTCTGAATCCGACTCGCTGGAAGATGAGGATGATTCGGAAGACGACTCGCCAACGGCATGAGGCTTGTGGTAAATGCAACAGACTGTGAACATGGTCAGCATCTAGTTCTCACTCCAACATTTCAAATTTACCTTTTGACTTCTTCTTGTTCATATTGGAGTTGTCCACAACATCTGCCGCCCATCGTACGCCAGGACGTTGACGACGCTCTCCTCGTAATCGTAGCGTGCCAATGTGGCGACTTGAGCCTTGCTCGGAGCTGTCCTCCTGGGTTGTTTGCGTTTGTGTTGGACGTGCTGCTCCAGTTGCCGGGCGGGCGGCTGTTTGCATCGACATATTTCGGCGTAATGAGGGAGGTCTTGAGCGGCGGACGAACAAATGACAAACGGAGGCAGAAAGAAGGGTACAAGGTGTTTCCGCTACACGCGCTTGAGATCAAGTGAAGGATGGATGTGTAGGTGCTTGTGTAGATGGTGAGGTTGTGGGAGAATCAAGGCGCTCGTGCGAAGGGTGCGGGAAACAATTCCGTCGTCATCAGCGCCGCCAAGCGGACTTGCCTTTCCGTCTCACTATCTATTTATCCCACCCTCCTCGATCCTTCAAAGCCCTTGTTGGAATGCCGACGAGGCTGGCCAGACTCGGAATGCCGTCCTCTAAGACCTTCCAGCGGCCGAACAGAGCCAACAGAGCATCGGCCCCGCAAGTAAAGAGCGATATGCTTCGCCACATGTGTGTTGAAGGCGTGAGAGAGCGGAACCACCAATATTAGCCCCGGACGATTCTCTCGAACTGAGTTTTGGAGCGATGTCAGAAGATAACCTACCCAACGATCAACTTCCAGAGCGGTCGTATCTAGAGGATTTCGAGGAAGATATTGCAAAAGCCAGGCAAGCTCAAAATAGTAGCCCACGGCAGCTGGGCCAGGTCACCAACTATCTTCGCCACAATCTTCGCTTCAGGCTGGCTCAGGGTGCGAGATACAGCTCTAACGAATGCTTCTACAAGCCACTGAGTGAGAATAAGGACAAGCAAATCTGACTTCGAAACCGCCGAGGAAGAAGCGAAGCAACCAATTCAAGGACCTGCACCTCGCCTGCTCAAAAGCACTAACAGACAGACGCCTCTGTACGCTATCCAGTGGACACATCCGCCTCGTACCAAGGTATGCAGAAGAGGGGGCTTCGGCGGTAGTCTTTGCTGGGCAGCATTGCCTTGCGTTGCGCGGCACATCGATGGCGGCAAATATCAACTTGTGGGTGAATGCTACGTCCATGGCATTATGAGGGGCGAGATCCAGGACATGACTATTCGAGATAGCCTGATCCGGCTGACCTGAAAAAGGAAAAGCGTCTCGTCTCTCTTCCAGCTTAGTGCGGCGCTCGCCCTCTCTCACTGTCGATTTTCTGTCCCGGTTCTTCCTGTCGAGCTCAACGCTACCCTGCAGCTTTTCGTCTTACCACGGTACTATCTGTACGCCCTGCTACTTTCCCATTCACAATTTCGTGTATAAGCTAGTCCCGAATCTTGAGATATACCTCCATTACCGACGAGCTCTGGTCATAGAAGCAGTCGGAGGAGCAGATCACCTTCCCCAGAATGCCTTCTAGTCTGTCCCGCCTTTCAATGTTCTCGCGATTTTCAACATGCCGACAGCTTTTGCCGCATTTGGTGTCTGGCTCGGAACAAATCATGATGGCCGCGAGTCAGCATTATGCGTTTACCCGATCAGTGGCCAGTATGGACTTCTGCCTCGGGAGGTGTTCTATCTGAGCATTGGCTTTATTGTGCTACCTTACCTACATCCTGGTCGTGGAATTTATTATCATCAAGACCCAAGTTGGACCAAACGCGACTGCCGCTACCGTCCCGTACAGTGAACAACTGAATGCTGTTGGTCAGTGGGCACCACCAGTCGTCGTCCTCCTAGTTCTGATTGCAGCTTTGGTCGACTACTACAATGACAAGCAGGTTTCGGATTGGTCCAACCGGGGTAGACCGCCAAACCGCGAGCCAGAGGTGATCCCTTTGGTAGAGGTACCAGGCCGCGCACTATCTGCAAGCCCAAGACCCGCTGTCAACGGTGCCTCATCTATGAGTCCAATGATCATTGCGTCGAGTCGACCAGGCCACCAGCGCAGCGAAGTGCTTTCGCTCGCACACCTCTCATGCCTCACGACGCACGAGGATGGTCATTACTGGCAAGATTCTAGGTAAGTGGTGTTTCGCGTTTGCGACGACATGTCATCATCCGGCGATACTCGGAAATGGCTTCGGACTCTGTATTCTGCATTCGGACGATGAGCAAGGAGGTAGGACATCAAATTTACTTGATGTATGCTAGATACACACAGGTGTGGAGCTCAATCAAATTTCCAGCAACCTATCAAGTTACTTCGCGACCTCGATGTTTTTAGTAAGAGTGACGGCTGTGCTCTTGAAAGGAACAAGGCTCGCGGTATAGTTGGGACGGAGAACAGAAAGCTCGAAGCGCTTTCATCCAGGACTATCGTTGAAGAGGACTACAACAGATCTGAGCCAACATCAAATATCATTCTTCTCACAATCTGGGCTGCCGCGAGACGTTGCGCGTCCGTCTTCCGAACAGACTCGCGGAGGCATTAATATCATTGATTAATCAGAAAATTGCAACGGCCCACGGCGACTCCCTCGGATTCTCGCGATCCCAACACTCCTCTCGGGACTTGGCATGGGTTCCTTTGAAAAATCTGCTCGGACTTTCTTTGTCATCCTGTAGAGGCTCAAATTCGTCAGAGGCGCGAACCAAGACCACCGGGCATGCGACAAGCGAGCGGAACCAAAAAAAAAATTATAAAAAAATTAAAAAATGCGACCGGCAAGACTCAGTCGGGGCCCTGCGCTTCCGCTTACCAGCCAACAACAACCACAGTCGCTTGGCATACGTCTTCACTCTCGGCGCGAAGCGATCGGCAAGCCAACCGCAGCCACAACCGCACTCTGCGTGTTTCTAATTCGAGCCTCCAATGCCCATCTTGCACCGAAAGTGGTGTAGTCGAGCTCGTGTTTACACTTGCCATGGCATCTCTTCCGCCGGGCTTCTGTAGGGCGGTGCTCAGCGATGACTTGCCCGGTGCTGGAGTTTGCTTCGTCAGGCTCGGGCTGATCCCGCGTGATCCCTTTCATTGAAGCCTCGATTGGCTGGATGATGCTAACTTGGTCACTTTGATGATTACCTTCTTGGGCTTTGGCCGGATGCCGGCTCCCGTCGTGATGATGACCGAGGTTGGTTTGCCGATATATATAACCATCTTGCCATCCCCGATACTCACAAACTTCTCATCATCAACATCTACACTACAATCACTTCCAAAATAATACATCTGCTTCACAGCATAATCCCATACCAATCAACCAAAATGCAGTACCTCAGCACCATCCTCCTCGGCGCCGCCGCCGCTTCCGCCGCCGCCGTCCCCCGCACCACAAACTTCCAAATCAACTACTTCTCCTTCTCCGGCACCCCTCACAGCGTCATGGCCTACTACGGCTTCAACGTCACCGACGGCAACTCGGCCGAGACGGCCTGCCACACCTCCAGCAACACCTCCCCGCAGATCACCACCTTCAACACCACCGGCTGCGAGGATCCCTCGTGGTCCTTTGCCTGGGAGCCCATCAGCAACAGCAACAGCAACAACACGCACTTGATCGTCACGCACTTGCCCGAGGGCGCGGACGCGAACGTCACCGCGTACAGGACTTTTACGCCGGACGACATCAAGTTGCAGGAGGGCGTCACGCCCACGGGCAACGTTTATTACTTGTCGACGGATGGACAGACCAACTTCACCTTGACTGCAATCTAGGGTGGTTTTGGGATTCATGATTTGATGACTGCATTTGAGCGAAATTGCATAACTGTACAGTACAACACAAGATGGGGATGGAGTATGGTGGTTGATACCGATCTTGCTGGTCTTGCTACTGAGCATGGAACCTTGCTTACGAACATGAGATGAAAACATCGTATAGCATCTGCAAGTCAATGAATGATTCAAAACAAATGCTCCGCCCATTCTCGCAATGCAACTCCATTTCAACGTACTCCAATGCATCATCGCCCCGCAACCTGATTCAACACACCCCCATCCACCGCCAAAATCTCCCCGTTCACATATCTGTTTTTCGCCAAACTCAACACCGCCATGGCCATCTCCTCATCCTGCCCCGCCCGCTGCGCCGGGACCGGATGTCCCTTATCCAGCACCTTCTCGTCCGGCATATGACTCTTATTGCTCCCGTCGCTCTCCTTCATCGTCAACTCGCTCGGGAAATACCCCGGCGCAATCGAATTGACCCGCACGTGCACCTTCTCAAACTCGTTGCTCATCAGCTTGCTCAGGTGGACCGTCGCGCCCTTTGCCGCATTATACGCGAAATGTCCCTGAGAATCGCGCATGATGCCGGACATGCTGCTGATGACGACGACGGACGCCGACAGGTGTCCGTGCGCGTCCGTGCCGCGCCGGAGCAGCGGCAGGAAGGCGAGCGTGGTGAAGTAGACGGCCGTCACGTTCGTGTTGAAGACGTCGTTCCAGCCCTGCGCGTCTTCCTCGGCCCACAGTTTGTCCTTCAGCTCTTGGGCGTCGGTCTTGTCGGGAGGCGCTTTGGGGCCGGAGATGCCTGCGGCGGCGACGAGCAGGTCGAGGTGCGACTCCCTGGCTTCGAGGTCTTGGGCTAGTCTGGCGAGGTCGGGTTTGGATGTCACGTCGCAGGGCCCGATGGGGATGATTTGGCCGTGAGAGCCGTCGGTGGGACTGTGTTCTTTGGCGGCGCGCTCGAGCACGTCCATACGCCGGCCGGTTATGTAGACTTTGGCGCCGTTGGCGGCGAGGGCTTGCGTGCACCTGGTATGGTCAGCTGGAACGTCTCGGTCTTGATGAACGGATGTGCTTGGATTACATGAGACCGATGCCTGTGCCACCGCCCGTGACGAGGCAGACGAAGCCTTTCACTGAGAAGAGGTGCTCGGCACGGAGGTCTGCGGTAGATGCCATGATGGCGAAGATGGAGAGGGTCTTCGCCTCACGTGCTCGTCGTTGACTTCGTATATGACTTCGACGTGGTCGAATTCGCAACAAATTGATCGGAGTTAGGTTGTGGACGTGGTAAAGCTTGGAATCAGAGCTTTTCCACAATTCCACTGATGCTCAGGAACAGCGGGGTGGAGCATGGCAATTGAGCTTTGGCATCAGCCATCGTCGAGCTTTCGGCCGCTACGTCATGCCCTTCAACGCGATCTGGGGAAGCTCGCGCACCGTTCGACCAGCATCCGCGTGTCCGTAAACCCAGTCCATTTGTGACGCCTCGGCTTGCCTGAATGTCGTTTGGATGGAGATCTGTCTGCCGATTGGACAGTCCATGCTGGTGGTTCAAAGCCTTGATCTATTCTAAGACTGGTATAGCAGCCGGACGCGTCCTGACGCGCCCCTGATTGGGCACAGATAACCTTGTCTCTGACTTCCCACACCTCCATTACGCCCAGCATTACACTGAATTTGTGATTTGAACTTCCATGTTCAGCATTCTCATTGTCCTAATTGAAATCAGCCAGCCTGTCGACGTTCTTTGACAGTTTGCGACGCAACGCGCCGCTTGCACCTGGTTACCATGAACAACCCCGACTTCGTCCTCACAAAATCGACCCTTCCCACAGCCTCCTCCCTCACGATCGAATCCCTCAGACACCTGAATGATCTCTACCCCAAAGTCCTCCTCGCCTCTCCACAGCAAAAGCGACACGAAGTCGCCCCCGAAGAACTACAGCGTCTCGACACCCTCCGCTACAGCACGATTCCAGAGTCCGTGAAAGAACGCAGGGGCGAATTAAGCGACGACAAAAACTTCGGACATCTGACAAAGGCCGAGCTTCAAGATCTCGTCGCATGGAAGCTAGCGAGAGGCGTATATCGACCAACTTTACCGAGTTTGATAGCTGGGAATAAAGAGGAGGATGTGGTTGAAGTCACGCGGCGGGCGTTCGCAAAGCACATCAACGGGATCAGAGGGACAAATGGGTTCGACCACGAAAAGTCGGCACAGGAAGCGTTGAAGATGCTCTGTGAGCTCAGGGGGGTGGGGCCAGCAACGGCCAGTCTGCTGTTGAGCGTCGCATTTGCCGAATCGGTCCCGTTCTTTTCGGACGAGCTGTTCTATTGGACCGCCGCAACGAGCGATGGCGTGCAGTTGGAGAAGATCAAATACAATGCGAAAAAGTATTTACAGATATACAGGGAAACCGCCGCGATACGGCGGCGCCTCGAGGAAGGACGAGTGCAGAGGGAGCCCACAGAGGACAAGGAGCGCGTTGACGACATCGAACGGGCGGCATATGTCGTTCAGAAGCTGCAGAACCCTGACATTTGGGCGGCGGTCTTTGAGAAGTCTGAGAATGGCCCACAAGCTGTCGCAAAGGAAGCAGGGCGAAAGAAGGCGAAATCAGAGAAACGCGCACCGGCTGATGGCGTTGCGGAGTTGGATGAAGCAAAGCCGCCGACGAACGAGCGGAAGGACTTGAATGAGGAGGAGAAGGCGGAGGAAATAGAAGAAAAGAAGGAGATCTTGCTGGAGCATGGAGCGAAGGTCAAGAGTACGGGCAAGAAGACGGCGAAGAGGCCGAGAGAGGATGCGCCACCGCCGCGACGGTCGGGGCGAGCGAAGAGTAGAAAATTGGAATGATAATTTGATGATATAAAGATTACGCGACATCTTGTGCTCATGTGTTAGCGCTCTTGTTTGGCATGTAGTGAAGCTGTGCATATCCTCGGTGCCAAAATGTATTTTCAGGTTGAAAATATTCGCCTGGCCAACTCGTTACAATTCATCAATCTGCAGGCACAACCATCTTAAAACAAGACCTTGTCATTCGTAATGATCTCCTGGCACCAAGTTCGTGCTCACTTCTTGATCTATAGCATGTAAGCTATTCCGAAGTGAACGATGCGTAGACCGTCCTTTGTGTTGTCTGATCCACCACGAAATGTCAAAACGTCATCGATCGCGAACTCAACCCGCGGTCCAAGCTCCGTTCAGAGCTCTCTCTCTCTACCCAATGCAATTGGCGCGAGGGCCTTTTCTTCCCTCGAGCCAATGCGGTGTATTTTGTTGATGTGTATCTTCATGTTTGCATCCATGTCAACAGTTTGCTCTCAAGGCCACATTGCGGCTAGCTGCTAGCACTTGTCATGGATATTCTTACATCTTTGCTCCCATCCTCGGAGCCTCGCCCTGGTCTACATCCACTACCCGGCACTGTACCTTTGACGTTCGAAGCAGCATTATGTCCACCATTGCTTTATTACATCGCAATTCTGTTCCTGCCTCCCGTCGACGGCAACCCGACCTCCTTAGTGCTCCTCCGCAACGTCCTGGCCCTGCTCTCCGGCCTCCTCTTCTTCCGCCTCCCACTGGCGTACTACGTCCCCTTCTCCGTCGGCCTGACCTACCAGCTCGCCCTCGTCGGCCTCTACGGCGGTTGCCGGGTCCTCGACGCCTTCTTCATATCCCCCTACCTCTTCAAGCACATCCCGCGGCGCGTCACATACAAGCACGTCCCACGCACCGAGACCCCCGGCGCAGCCTCAAAATGCCATGCCACAGGGAACGAATCCTACTTCGACGACGTCGTGGATAACATCCTCTACCGGCCCAAGTCCAACCCGGTGACTGAGATGGCGCGGACCGAGGACGGCTGGCCGCACTCGTGGTCCGACCGCGCCAGCTGGGCGTTGGAGCTCGAACTCAGCATGCGCGGCGTGGGGTTTACGTGGACGACGGCCGATGTGCGACATACGAAGAAGACGTGGTTGCCCAGCGTTGCGAACCGCTGTCATTCGATTGCGGTGCATTGTTTGCCGATTATCGTTGCGAGCTTGACGTGGTTGCGCTGGGTGTATACGACGCGGCTGCACATGCCAGGCGTCCCGGATTCGAAGGAGAGCTTTGATGCGTTGCCGTTGGGATATCAGTTGGCGACGACGGCGGCGTTGGGTGCGTTCCTGATGGCGGCGTTCAGTTTGGGCCATTCGGCGTTTGCGATTGTTTGTTCGCCCCTGCGGCCGCATCCGTTGGCGTATTTTCCCGCGCTGTATACGACGAGGGTGTGGAATTTGAAGAGCGTGAGAGGGTTTTGGTCGTGTGGTTGGCATCGGTTGTTTGCGAGGCTGTTCCTGGTTTATGGAGTTTGGCCTGGAGAGTTTGTGGAGCGCAAGTTGACGGGAAAGCGGAATGATGAGCCGGCTGATGTGGGAAAGGTCATTGGTGGATTCTT
Source organism: Cyanodermella asteris (assembly GCA_900618795.1). Lineage (NCBI taxonomy): Eukaryota > Fungi > Ascomycota > Lecanoromycetes > Ostropales > Stictidaceae > Cyanodermella > Cyanodermella asteris. The sequence goes on from UYJD01000014.1 coordinate 210,982, forward strand.
GAGCTCGGCGTTTGTCCATTCGTTTGCGGTCAGGACGGTCATCGGAGGCGGGTGGAGTTGGAGCGAGGCGAGTGGAGAGGCCATATTCTTTGCGGAGAATGGCGTTGCGGTCGTGCTGGAAGAGGTCGTCAGACGGATGGTGCTGCGCTGGAGGAAAAGATCAGGAGCGCCGTTGGAGAAATGGTACGATGGGATCGTTGGGCGGATTTGGTGGACTGGCGTTCTCCTGATGACCGGTAGGAACTTCGCCAGGGGTTGGGTCAAGGCTGGCTTGGTGAGAGAAATGAGTGGGCTGTAAACTTCGTTCCAGGTATGTGGACACAGGTGCTAGGCCGTCGTTCTTGACACAAGGTGGTCCTGAGTGTTGTACCTCCGTTGACGATGGGACGTTCCCCCTAAATGAGTGTGGAGACACATGCACTGGGTAACGCAAAGCAAGGCCACAAGTATAGGTGGAGGTACATTTGCAATAATAGTGTTAGCCGCTCATGTCATTACACTGTAATGTGTTCATGTATGTATTGATACGCACAAGCGTTCCAATACTAATTACGTCTGAGCAGATTGAGCCGCTGTATTGTGGAACGAGGATTGCGGTAGCTAGATTCCCCTTTGTCTCGTATCACTTCTGATTGATCGTCGGATTTTCTCCGGTTCCGACTATCGGGGGCGCTGCGTGAACGGTGTTTGGATGATGTATAGAGTCGTGTATTCTTGCTAATCTCTAACCTATGCCCCCATTTATTCCTCTCCGCAGCCCGACTGCGTCATTTCTGGTGTCATTTGTAAAAGTATTTCCACAAATAAGCCCTGCTCAAGTCATGTCCGCCATTTCGGTCATGCACACCTCTGTTGCTCAACTAATAGGTTAGGAATTGGCGATGCTGAGCTTTGCCTAGGGCGATGGCTTCACTCTGACTTTCTGTTGGAGTGTCAGCGATTCTCGCTTTTACTTGATCAGACTTCAGGCCCGCAAAGTTATTGCTCACATGACTATGGCTTGGTGCGCGGGTCTGGGTTGGGAACTCTGGCTCTCTTGAGTATGATCCCTCGGTAAGATCGGTCTCTTTAACCGTCTCACGTTTCGTCCAGCACTCGCTGATTGGGTCAGTTTAAAGGTAGCATAGAACCCATTCCACTTGTACCCGAAAAACGCCGGCAGTTTCAACACCTTCGTTGGCGACTCTACCCCAATACCGGTTCGGATTTCTCTTGTCTTGCACGATATCGCCCGTAGAGTAAGGAGGACTCCGAGGTATTGGGTCGACTTTAAGCTTGCTATTAGGATCTGCGGACATGATTTTTTAGGATTGGAGAGGTTTCAACTTAATAGTCAGGGTAGCTTGATATGTCTTTGGACTGATGGGTACTACAGAAAGACATTGTAGCGGATCTAAGAGCATATTTAAAGTGCTTTTTGGAAGACTGATTCGCATCATGCTTATTAGTGAATCATGGTTTGTAGACACAACGTCTAACCTGCGTGTAATTCGTTTTCATGTGAATTGAGCAAAACAATTGTCAGTACATGGCCTGTCTGTCGGGCCGTTCGCTGCTGTCCAAGAACAAAACACGGAAGGTGAACCAAGAGATGCGTTTCCATTTGGCCAGCAAATGCATGCTTAAGACGATGGCGTCCCAGAGTTTGACACAAAAACTACCAACACCGCGCAATAGCTAAACGTGTCAGCTGTTGGACCCTGAGGAGCTTTGGTGCGTGACGTACCTAGCTGACGCTGCAAGTATTTCGTGACGACGAGCTGTCGTAAAAACAAATGACATGCTGGCGAAGAGCATCGTGGAAACGCAGAGAATCGGTAAGAGAAGTCGCAACGATCCCTGCGAGCCTGCTCTGTCCTGCACATACCGCATTACCCAGATTGGAATCAGTAATAGACCAAGAATGACACTGAGAATGAGCAGCGTCACAAAGCGAGTAAGTCTTTTCCGACTATATCGGCGGAGCGCGGGCGGTTCGTTGTCAAATTGCTTCGGCTGTCTCTACTGTCAGTCACAGCTGCGGTCACTACAATCAATTGTGAGAACAACTTGCCTTCGAAGTAAAGAGCCACTGTCCATGGATTAGCATCATTGTGGTCGGCTCTGGAACGTGGGCTTACTCTCATTGCGCGGTAAGGCAGTCCAAATATCGCGTTCTCAATGACACCATCGATCCAAGCGTCATCCTGCGCTCGTGAGCTGACACTGATAAGGTCATGTCGATGAAGGATGTACTGAGCGGCATTGCCCCTGAGAGGTGCCTCATCTCTCGACCCAACGATATTCCTTACAGACTTGAAATCTCTCGGTTCCGGTGTGTCCATCGCGATGAGCTTCTGGAACTTCTCAATCAAGGTGCCTTTACTACGTCAGCTCCGAGCAGATTCGGGTGTATCACAGCATCCCTACTATATTCCAAGAACTTCATCTCAATCTCCTTGAGCAGCTTCGGCCTCGAATATGCTTGCGCGGAGCCCTTGACGTTATCACGATTAAGGTCAGCCTTCCTACTACTAAGGCACCGCTGTCCTTCGACGTCTTTCGAGTCCTGTTCGTCATACGAGCTCAGCCAGAACTCCAGGTCCACCAGCTCATCCTGCTTGTTCAAAAGCACCCTCGCTAACATCCAGTCAAACCGGCGAAAAAGAAGAAGACCTTTGTCTGTTGTCAGATGAGCAGCGAGACGTGGATATCCGACAGGGAAGGACTGCGCTCTCGGTGTGATGTATCTGTTGTTCCATTGTTCCTCTTCTGGGTCGTGGAAGTAGGTCTTGACGGTTTGGAATACAGCTACACGAGTCAGTCTGAGCTCTGCTACATTGGAAGTCTTGGACCCAACAACATTTGGCCTTCGCTTTGAGTGCAGTCCGACCGTGCACGCTGGCTGAAGATGGCAGTGGGGGATCATGGAGGCCTTCCTCGAGGTGGACAGGAGTGGTGTGGTCCTCAGACTTCATGATGAACGATGTACTGTAGCTTCAGGAGCTGTTGCAGGTGTTTCCTCTGATGGCCAGCCGTCAGTAAGTCGTAAGGTAGCAAAGAGGAGATGCACAAGGTGCGGGACGGTCTGTTGTCTTGCCTTGAGATACTTGACATGAACGCCCGGGAAGCTGCATGATTGTACGACCTGATGCGACAGGGGTCTCCATTGTCAGCCCTCTCATATACCGATAATACTCGCTCGGGTCTCGAGTGTAGATACTGGACCTGTCAAAGAATGATGAGGCCGACGGCAACTAGCG